>CM046880.1:255535623-255666555 GCA_025667525.1 Glebionis coronaria
AAGCCAGTCAGAAGTATGATCCTCCCTCTGAGATGCCCATAAAGCCAACTGACGAGCAGATAAAGCGAAAGTGGATTCAGCATTCTTAATAACCCGAGCAAAATATATATCTGCCATTTTTTTCATGAGTTTGGGGGCAGCGACCTCACTCGGATTACTTAGAAAATCAATCTCCATAACCGAGTTAAACACACGTAAGGCATCATCAAACTGGAGTCCATAAGATCTAATATCAGTGTGTTGAAGTAACTTAGACTGTAAATCAGCTGACTGTAACCGAGAAGCAAGAAAAGCATAATGCAAAACGTCACCCGCAGAATAAACACCCAACCCTCCAAAGGAAAAGGGCAACGTAGCAAGTCTCCACTGCCAATCACCAAAACCCGGTCCAAAAGCAACAACGATACGCTCTAAAGAAGAACGGAGTGCCAAATCAAAAGAACTTTGGGCAGACTTGAAAGCACAAGGTGAACAAGTACGCATAGCAAAATATAACTTGGAAATACCGGCACAAGAACGAAGAAGCAGCAACTCACATTGGGGGTCATTAATTTTGGCCACAGCATCCATAAGCTCAATAGTCTTAACCGCACGCTTCAACACAAGCTTATTACAAAAATCAAGATCTACACTCGCAGGCCCCCCAAGTAACTTAACACCACTCGTAGGTCGAGCAATATTATCTGGGAACACACCAATAAACTTGCTGCGAGGATCCTCGGTCGGCCAAAAAACTTCAGTCTTATCAATATTCAGATGCAGTCCATACACTGGACCCTCCTCCATGATGCACTCCAAAACTTTCCCCACAACCAAAGTATCCCCAATAATAGTGCCATCATCCAAATACCAGGCTTGTAGAGAAAGAGAGAAGGAGTCCCGAATCTTACATATCAATGGTTGAAGTACAAAGAATTATTATTATTATTATTATTATTATTATTATTATTTAAAAATATAAATAATAAGAGCACGTTTGGTACAAAGAATTTTAGAGATTAGAAATGAAATAAAGAATTGAATTCTTAGAAATGAAATCCAAGGAAATAGTCTTTTGAATTCCTTTGTTTGATAGTGTCGGAAATTTGAATTTTAAAAATATAAATAAAAAATATTAATCAATAACAATTAAAAGTTAATAATTAATAATAATAATAATAAAATAATAAAATAAAAAAAATAATTAAAATAATAATAATAATTATAAAATTTTAAAATAAAAATAATAATAAATTAATAATATTAATATTAATATTAATAATAACAATTAAAAGTTAATAACTAATAATAAAAAAATAATAAAATAATAAAAATAATAATAATAATTATAAATTTTAAAAATAATAATAATAAAAAAATAATAATAAATAATAATATTAATAAATAACAATAAAATAATAAATAATAAATAATAATAATAGTAAAATAAAATATAATAAATAAGAAATATGAAATAAGAAATAAATAATAATAATAATAATAATAATATTAATAAGCATCGTTGGGATTAAGCATCGTCACAATTTGGTACGTGGTACTCCTGATATATGTTACCGTTCAAGGATATCTGTCGGAAAGGAAGTTAATATTGGATTAGATGGAGGACCTAATAGTGCCTTACGTGCGGCAGATATTTTGTTTTATTCTTGGGAGGGAGGTAAAGATGTGTGTGTTGATCTGACTGGTTCTTCTCGTTTGACTCGTACGGGGATGAATGACTTTCTTCCTGGTCGAGCTGTGATTGATGCTGCACAACGTAAACGATGCAAGTATTTGGCTAAGTGTGCAGCTCTCGGATATGGGTTTCTTCCTTTCTCTTTTTCTTCTCTAGGTGAGTTACAGGACGATGCAGTTGCGCTGCTGAAGAGGATCCAGAGATTTTCTAAGGCTCAAGACATTGGAGCGCGTGCGGCTGTTCATATTTTCCAAAGAATAGGGGTTGCTATTGCTAAAGGGGTGGGAGCGCTGATAGTTTCTCGACTCCCATCCAATTTGTTGTAAATCTCTTTTTGTTTCTAATAAAGTGATGGTTTATAAAAAAAATATAATAATAATAATAATAAATAATTATAATAATTATAATTATAATAAATAATGACAATAAAAAAATTAATTACAATAATAATAATAACAATAATAAATAATAATAATAAAAAATCTCTCGTGTGTGGGCGATCCACACTTTCCACTATTACCGGTCTTAACTTCACAAATCACGTTCATCATCATTCATTTATCCAAATCTATTACAACTGTTCACTAATTACAATCATCATTATTCATTGGTCATTATTCACTAATCACTTATCACAATCCCGGTTCTCTCTCGTGTGTGGGTGATCCACCCTTTCATCCCATCCCTTTCATCTTTTATCCCTTTCTTAATTGATTCTTGTTTCGGATTTTACTAACTGTTTCTACTGTTTCATCTTTTTTGTTTCCTTTTTTTGTTTAATCGCATCTCCTTTATTGATCATCTTACTGGTTATCTTTCTTTATTTTCGTGGGTTTCGAGTGGTTTTCGGTTATTGGTTGCTCTTCTGTCCTTTATTGTAACCGACTGAGTGAGGTTGTTTTGTTTGTGGATGGTTCGTAGGCTGTTGGTTCTGTTGGTTGTAGGATGTTGTTTCGTAGGCGGTTGGTTCGTTGGGTGATTGTAGAGGTTGGTTGAGTTGTTGGTGGCGTGGTGATTGTAGGGGTTCGTAGGCTGTTGGTTCAGTTGATAGGTTGTGGTGATTTGGTATAGGTTGTGGTGATAGGTTGTAGGAGGTTTGCTGCTGGGTTGTTGTGGTTGGGTACATAGGCTGTGGTGGGGTTGGTGTTGGGTTGTTGTGGTTGTTTCTGCGTAGGGGTGTTGTAGGTTCTCAGTCGTAGTGTTGTGTTAGGATTTGGTGCTCCGTGTTTGGGTTCTTTAGCGTAGTGTAGTGTTAGGTTCGAGTCGGTTTTTTTTTGTTACTATTGTTGGCAGCTTGTGAGCTCTGGTGGGTTCAGGTGGGTTTTGAGGGTTGGTTGCTTGTAGTTTCCTCGCTAGAGTGTTTTGGAGCGTTTTCGTTGGTTTTTGCTGACGGGGGTCTGCTGGGGTAGTGTTTTTGTTTCGTTCAGCGGGGTTCGTTTGGTTTGTTCTGTTGTGGTTCTGTTGGGGTAGAGTTGTTGTTTCGTTTCGTACAGTGTGGTTCGATTTTTCGTTTGGTTTCCATACTGTTTGTTAGTGGATCGTTTCTAACAGTTGGTTTTGCGATTGGTTTCCCTTCAGTTGGTTTGCGGCTAAGGGTTGTTTGTTTGTTTGTCGGTTGGCGGGTGGCGGCTTGTGGTGTTTGTTTTAGATTAGGTTGTTTTGAGGCGATTGGTGGTGTTCTTTATAGATTAGGTTTGGTGGTGTCATGGCGATTGTTCGGTTTCATTGCCCGTTTGTTGGTCTTAACGGATGTTGAGATGGTAGTGGGAATGGGCTTACTAAGTCGTCTTTGATTATTCATCTTCGTGATAAACATTTTAGAGGTGATGCGCTAGCTTGTACCAAACATTCCATTTTATCCGATTTGGTTGTTTATGAGAGGGCCGAGTTAACCTTTAAGAGTATGGGGATTTGGTTATGTGGTGGTTGTTTCACTACGCACATGTTTCGGTCTAAGTGTCGGCATGGTAAGGGTTCGGATTTTGTACCACCTCCTGATTGTGGTGATGGTATTGTTCACTTTGTTCTTCATGACCTCCCTAAGCCTCCCGTTCCATCATGTACTTTGCATCTTGTTAGTGGTGGTGATGAAGTTCGTGACTCGCATTGTGGTTTTGATTTGGGGACTCTTGATAGCTTATTTTCAAAAGGGTTGCGTACTGTTAAATCTATCCCTCCAAAGTGTCGTTTAGGTTTTTCTCGCGCTTTGAAAGAGGCCATTGACAGGGTGGTTAACAAGCCTGATGACATATCTTCTTGGGTTCGTTTGCTTGTTTTGCCTCTTTGTCTGCTTAAAACCTTTCGTCTGAGAAGTAATCTGGAGTGTAGGTCCGTTATCAAGAGACAAAAGCAAGAGGAGTATATTATTAATACTATTCGTTCTTGGGAGACGTTTGATGGTAGTTTACAGCTTCTTAGAGAGTGTTTGGCTGAACCTTCCCCCGCTTTGTCTGATATTCTTAGTGAGGATAGTGGGTTGGTTGAGCAGAATATTAAGCAGTGTAGACGGAAGATTTCTGATGGGCATTATTCTGCTGCTGTTAGAGTTCTTTCCTCATCTGGTGTGGCTCCTTATAATGATATTACTCTTGAAGACCTAAAAAATAAACACCCTTTTGTTCATGCTCCTTCTTTGCCAGATATTTCTCTTGACCATCATCTCCATGTTGCTTCTCGATCTAGGGTTCTTGACATGATCAAGAGTTTTCCCTGAGGTACTTCTTGTGGGCGGGATGGGTTGCGGGCCCAACACCTTTTAGATTGTTTGTGTGGTTCTGCGGTTGCTATTTCTGATGATTTAGTTTCTTCTATCACCCAATTAGTGAACCTATTTCTTGATGGGCGGTGTCCCAAGGTGTTGGGTGAGTTTATCGCCAGTGCTCCTCTCACTCCGTTGGTTAAGCCGGGTGGTGGGATTCGTCCCATTGCTGTTGGTACTGTTTGGAGACGGCTTGTCTCCAAGGTATGTGCTTATGAGGTTGGTCATTCTTTGGATGGGTACTTTGGTGATTTGCAGTTTGGGGTGGGGGTGTCGGGAGGGAGTGAGGCTATTCTTCATGCTGTGAATCGTTTTCTTGAGAGATATGGTGATGATGTCGGTTTGTCGATGTTACTTGTGGATTTTAAAAATGCTTTCAATTTGGTTGATCGAGAGGTTATGTTGCGAGAGGTTCGTCTTCGTTGTCCCTGTATCTCGTCTTGGGTGTAGTTTTGTTATTCTAGTCCGGCAAGGTTGTATTACGGGGAACATGTATTAAGTTCATGTCAGGGGGTACAGTAGGGTGACCTTCTTGGTCCGTTACTCTTTGCTCTTGTACTTCAACCATTGATATGTAAGATTCGGGACTCCTTCTCTCTTTTTTTACAGGCCTGGTATTTGGATGATGGTACTATTATTGGGGATACTTTGGTTGTGGGGAAAGTTTTGGAGTGCATCATGGAGGATGGCCCAATGTATGGACTGCATCTGAATATTGATAAGACTGAAGTTTTTTGGCCGACCGAGGATCCTCGCAGAAAGTTTATTGGTGTGTTCCCAGATAATATTGCTCGACCTACGTGCGGTGTTAAGTTACTTGGGGGGCCTGCGAGTGTAGATCTTGATTTTTGTAGTCAGCTTGTGTTGAAGCATGCGGTTAAGACTATTGAGCTTATGGATGCTGTGGCCAAAATTAATGACCCTCAATGTGAGTTGCTGCTTCTTCGTTCATGTGCCGGTATTTCCAAGTTATATTTTGCTATGCGTACTTGTTCACCTTGTGCTTTCAAGTCTGCCCAAAGTTCTTTTGATTTGGCACTCCGTTCTTCTTTGGAGCATATTGTTGTTGCTTCTGGACCGGGATTTGGTGATTGGCAGTAGAGACTTGCTACGTTGCCATTTTCCTTTGGAGGGTTGGGTGTTTATTCTGCGGGTGATGTATTGCATTATGCTTTTCTGGCTTCTCGGTTACAGTCAACTGATTTACAGTCTAAGTTACTTCAACACACTGATATTCGATCTTATGGACTTCAGTTTGATGATGCCTTATGTGTGTTTAACTCGGTTATGGAGATTGATTTTCTAAGTAATCCGAGTGAGGTCGCTGCCCCCAAACTCATGAAGAAAATGGCAGATATATATATTTTGCTCGGGTTATTAAGAATGCAGAATCCACTTTCGCTTTATCTGCTCGTCAGTTGGCTTTATAGGCATCTCAGAGGGAGGATCATACGTCTGACTGGCTTAGGACGGTTCCTATCCCCGGATTAGGTCAGACTATGAATGGGAGGTCTTATCGATGTGTTTTGTGCTATCGCTTAGGTATTCCCTTGTTCTCTGTTTTGAAGCCCTGTTCAGCTTGTTCTAGGGTTTTTGATGGGGATATATTTGGGGATCATGCCGTATCGTGTGCTGGCATCGTTGGGATTAAGCATCGTCACAATTTGGTTCGTGATACTCTTGCTGACATATGTTACCGTTCAGGGATATCTGTCGGAAAGGAAGTTAATGCTGGATTAGATGGTGGACCTGATAATGTCCTTCGTCCGGCAGATATTTTGTTTTATTCCTGGGATGGAGGTAAAGATGTGTGTGTTGATTTGACTGGTTCTTCTCCTTTGACTCGTACGGGGATGAATGACTTTGTACCTGGCCGAGCTGTGATTGATGCTGCACAACGTAAACGATGCAAGTATTTGGCTAAGTGTGCAGCTCTCGGATATGGGTTTCTTCCTTTCTCCTTTTCTTCTTTAGGGGAGCTACAGGAAGATGCAGTTGCGTTGCTAAAGCGGATTCAGAGATTTTCAAAGGCTCAAGACATTGGAGCGCGCGCTGCTGTACATATTTTTCATAGAATATGTTTTACCATTGCTAAAGGGGTGGGAGCGCAGATAGTATCTCGACTCCCATCCAATTTGTTGTAAATCCCTTTTTGTTTTTAATAAAAGTGATGGTTGATAATAAAAAAAAATAAAAAAAATAAAAAATAATAATAACAATAATAATAATAATAAAAATGAACAAATAATTGAGTTAGTTTGCTTATGTTGCCTCTTTGCCTTCTTAGAACCTTTCGCCCGAGAAGTAACCTTGACTGTCGGTCTGGTATTAAGAGGCAACGACAAGAGGAATATACTAATGCTATTCGTTCTTGGCTGAATCTTCCTGATGAGACTACTTTTATACATAGTCTCATCGTCCAAATCGGGCTTAAAATACATAAAATATCATTAAAACTGCCAAATATATGCTTGTGTTTGTTGCTTGTGTATTTTAGGTACGGATATTGAGGAAATGACAAAAAGATCACAAGAATCATTCAAAAACGAACACGGGAAACGAAGCCTCACAATGAACCGGACCCGAATCCAGAATTTCCAAAATGGTCCTTGAATAATTGAAGATTGTCAACATTGGTCCCTCATCTTTTGAAGATTTGGCATTTTATACCCTTGCAAAACTCATAAATTGCATTGAGGTCCCTTAAATGTCAAGAAATTACATTATGAGCCCTTGAAGATTACCAAATATGCATTAATGGTCCTTGTTTAAAGTTTGAGAAAAGGGTGTGCCAAAAATGACAAGTGATGCAAAGTCATTTATAAAGGAAAATGGAAGTTTTGCTATTTAATACAAAATGAAAGAGAAGAGAAACGTGGGGGACTATTATTGCCAGACAACAAAACTCACACATCCAATCACACCATTACACCTCACCTTAATCCGACCCTACCCATTAACCCCTCCAAACCCAGCCCACAACCCACCACCAGGTTTATTATTAAACCTGGTCAAACACCCAGTCAACCCCTTTTAACCTTCCCTCCAAACACATTTTTTAAAATCCTTTTTTTCCCAAAACGGATTAATCACACACTAATCCCACATAAACCCTAAAAACCCCCAGACCCAATTGGACTAAAAACAAAGGGTTTTTGTCTTATCTACTCCAGATTACTAATTACCCTCACCCTCACCAAAACCCACACTCAAAACATGACCCTAGACCAACCCATGTGAGTGTAGGGCCTTCCCCTGCACGTCACTTTCTTCCTCAAAAACAAAACCCGACCAAATAAACGTCCCTGATCTTTCTACTTGGCCCCTAAAACTAAGAATTTATATGTATCAATTAAAGTTCGTTTTTCCTCGATTCGACTCGAATTTGATTTCCGTTTTTACGTTTCAACTTAACTTATTTTTGGTGAAAATCTCTTTTTGGTATTTTTTAACTTAAATCTATATAATTTAAAGAAAACTATCTTAATTTTAACTATTTTAAACTATTAATTTGAAAATAAACTTATATCTAATTAAAAATTGTAACTAAAAGTAAATTAAACTAATTTGAAAATAAATGTGAAATAAAAATATTTAAACTAATTTAAATTTAAAAATAAAAGTAAATCTATTTTAAATAAATTGGAAACAAATTTAAAGTAAAAAAAAACTAAATAAAATTATTTTTTTTATCTTTTTGTATTTTTATAAAAACTGAATAAAAACGAAATGAGAATAAATCAATTTAAAAAACTATTTAATTTTAACAAAACTTAATATTAAATTTAACTAATAAAAAAAACTGCCATCCTATTTTTATGCTACATAAATTCTAAGCAAGGAAACAAAACTCAAAAAGAGTGCTAGCTCAACTGGGTGGGACGTTGGTTGTTATGCGAGAGGTCCTGGGTTCGAGTCCCAGGACAGACGAAATTCAACAATAATTTTTAAACTTTTTGGAACTATACTTTTGGACAAGGCAAGCCTCAGACCAATTGGGTCTGAGGTTATATCAGCAAAAAAAACAATAAGCAGTCAACCAATAAGCTGATAACAAATAATCAGGAATCAAATAAGCCAGTTACGCAAATAAGCTGAAATCACATAAACCAAATAAGCAGAAGACTAAAAAGTAGAAACCAAATAAGCTGATAACGAATAAGCAGATTAGGTAGATAAGCTATACGAGATACAATAAGCGGGAATCGAATAAGCAAACATAAGCTGAAAACCAAAACCAAACAGTCGACTATATAAATCCTATAAGCTGAAATTAAATTAAGCAGGAACCAAGAAGCACTAAACTGTAACGAAACTCAAATAAGCTTATCTAAACAAAACTAAATAAGCAGATTCTAACGCTATCAATCTAAACCGAATCCAAACACAATCGAAGAACAATAAGCAGATAACGCAACTAAGCAATATTCTAACAATCTAAATAAGCAAATCCCAATAACTAGAAACTAAGCAGATTCAACAAACTCACGAACCAAACAAACTAACTTAATCAGGTAGATTAAAGCACAGCTAAATTAGAACATAATAATCATAAACGAGAAAATAAAAAGAAGATTCAAACCGTTTGGCGAAAACCGTTGAGACGAAGCGTCGCGCTGAGCGAGCTTAAACCGAAACAAACACCTCCGTTATATCGTCAACAACATCAACAATATTCGACCCAATTTCTTCTAACCAAATCAAAACTCACGAACCAAACTAGTACTATCGAACCGAATCCGCAACAAATTTTTGCCAAACAGTAGCTATTTTAATCTTCCCAGTGGGGGAAAATATATTCAACTTTTCTTTATCTTTTTTTTTTTTTATATCATTAATACGAGAACAGTACTATAAATTTTTTAACAGATTAAAAATAGAGAACAGTAACTGAATATCAAAACCGAGACAAGAATTAAAACTAAATAGAATTTTTCATTAATTCAAATCAAATTACAATACTGAAAAAAAGAAATTACAAGATTTAAGAACCCTAATCAATCTATTTTTCTGAAAATAAAAATAAAAGAAAAGCATGTATTACATGATGGAGAGGGGGGTTTTTATAGGGATCCCCCGAACCTTCTAGGTGAACTTGGTGACCACGGCTAGAGATCTTGGCCGCTAATCTTTTTCTCTTTCTTCTCTTGCTTGATCTTGCGGCTAAAAATACTCGAGTGCCACGGATTGCCATCGTGTCATGGATTTGTGTTTCTTTTAGAGCCTCTGATTGGTGGGATTGGACTGATGAGGTGTCCTGGACACTCAAAGGACGCCACGTTGGAGAGAGAATGAGGACCTGGTGAGTGTATGCCCCGAAAATATTGGGGATTTAATTCCCTTGGTGTTAATTACCCATTGAGGTGAAAACCCCCAATTTTGGTTGGGTAACTTTTGACCAGTAAAATTAGGGTTCAAAGAAAATGGTGCGTTTTTAGGGGAGAAGATGAAAGTGGGAGAGAAAGACAACTTGTATAGTTTGTATCGAAAAAAAATGAACGGTTTAATATTTTAATATGAGTGGGGTGGGATTTAATTGTGTATGATACACGTGGGTAAGGGTGAATGTGTTGACCGAATGTGTTGACTGCCCGAAACAAACTTTTCCTCTTCGTTTCATTTGTTTTGTTTATGATATGGGCTTGAAAGCCCTAGTCCGTCCCAAACAATTTCCAACAATTGGGCTTGGACCTATTTTAAATACTCTCATCCGTCAATTTGTTCATGGTTTTGGGCCTATTGGGCTTTGATCAAACAAATAACTTCTTCAGTCCATAATTGGGCTTAAAGGCCCAATATCCATATGTGGGACCCATTTGGCCCGTTTTCTTGATAAATAATGAAATCCGATAAAGTCGAGCTCGATTCCGGTTTTCTTGATCATTTCTTCAAAATTAAGTCGGCTTTGTCGGTTTTCGTGATCTTCGGCACACTTTAGGTCTTTTGATCTTGTCTTTGACTTTTTCTTGAATATTTGACCGTGAAATCCCGTGTTTTCTCTTCTTTTGCTCAATTGTACCTATTTAACACACAAAACACAAAACCACGCGTAATTCCGACATTTACGACAATAAACACATGATTCGGTCTTGTTTTTCCTTGATATTAGTGGCAAAAGGATAAGTGTTTACACACTTATTAAATCCCCAACACTTGACCATTGCAATGACCCCATGCAATGCATAATTTCAAAGCATACGTTACATTTTTTTCATAATCAATCCATCTCGGCCTTTATAATTATTACCACTACTATTATGATGAAAAGATAAAAACTTAAAAGGAGACAAAAATAATAACTATTTATTAACTTTGGAAATTATTTGATGGAAGAAACTTGTAAAGAAATCTAAGACTTAGATTAGGGCTTTGGTGTCATGAATATTAATCACCCTCAAGTTTCACGTTCCCCATACTAAGCTCAAAAACGAGATCATTGTTATTACAAGTTAGCACTACTAACACTTACTCATGTGGTTTAGTTAATCACTTAGACCCCCTTATTCCTACGGTGTATCTCTTATATTTTATTTTTGTCTTGAATGATCACGAGGATGCATTTTTGACTTATTTCGATAACTTATTAAGGCCGAAAATAAAGTGGGACGATTTAATCAATAGTTAGCTAAAGGACAAAATCTTTTAAAACTGCTTCTCGAAACCTTAAAAAGTTCATATCTTGGCATAACTCGTTTCACGATTTGAGACCTTTCTCGGACCGATATTTGACTTGTACTTCAAACTTCAAATCTTGAGAGACGATCTTGAAATTATGGTCTTCTCTTCATTTTGGTATACATCTTCATAAGGAGTGAAAGATGCTTCAAACGTTGACCACGACTTCTTCATTTATCCTCTTCTTTATTTAGAATTTTGATATACAACGATCCGCCTCCTTTTCGGACTTGGATCTATTTATACTCATACCTTGTTAGGGTCTTTTTGGATAGACTTCTCCATGATCTTTAAGGGAGTAATTGCTTCTCGTCGTGTGTCTTGATCCATCATATTGATTTGGATTAATGATCTTCACATCATCTTAGGATCTTTAGCAAAAAGTGAATCCTCATGCCTTGTTAGGGCCTTTTTGGACTCGGGTATCCTCATGCCTTGTTAGGGCCTTTTTGGATAAGCCAATATTCGCGTCCCGCTTCAATAAGTTATGCCTTGGCTATGAACTCTAATTAATACCGAGCAACTTTTAAACGATCTTGTACTAGAAGCTAAGTAACCTTTTAAATCGTACAACCTTATTTATTGCAAATATATTTATTAACAAGTGATGGGAGAAAAAGCTCATAACTAACTCACATAAGTTAATGAAAGAATACCAAACTTATAATTAACTCTATCATCTCTCGTTCTCCACAATTTAAAATCTCAAGGAATGAGACTCGTGGATGCTTAGCCTAATAAACCAATTAAGGTCCATATGGTTAAGGATACTAGCTAGAGTAAACTTAGATAAGTAAACTCGGGTTGAGTCAAAATATTCACGACGGGCCTAATATATCAAAGATATCTAAACTTGTTAAAACCATTTTATTTATTTATTTTGACTTTATTCTTGAAATAGAAATCATTACAATGCGATAATAAAAGGAAAGAAAATAAATAAAAATACTACTAGGCCAAAATAGATCAAAAATTTGAAAAACGTTGAAAATTTTTAAAATTTTCCGGTAAAATGGGGTCAAATTCATGGAAAAGCCCACTAAAATTTGATAGAAGGCCCCCCTACACTTAATATAAACATTGTCCTCAATGTTTAAGCATGTGGGCGAATAAACTCCCCTACACTTAGGACATTGAGTACGTTGTTTAAAATCGAGCTAAGGAAGGGACAACTAAAGTGATTACATTTATTTGTTTTATTTATATACAAAATTGAATCATAATAGCAAAAACTTATCGAAGGAACTGGGTACACGGGTAACACGGGAACACGGGTCTCGTCAAAAGTACCAAAAGTGGATCATCAAAGCACAAGTCCCTTCACAATCACCACACACAAACAACCTACTTGGCTCCCCTACACTTATTGGTGAAAATGGGTGAAAGGGTAAAAATATAACCTAGTTAAACGATGCTTGATTTTTCATCACGAGTCTCTAGCTCGACTCGAATTCCCGAATATCATCATTCAAATGGGAAAATCATGGAAAACCGAGATTTCCAAGGGAGGAAAATCTCTCCATGATAAAGGTGAAACAAAGTCATATAAGGCATACCCCATGAAAATACACCCGGGTCAAACACATAATTTCCATCACAAAAGGAAATAAACCCCGAGGTGGTACGCAAGTCATAGAAAAGTGGGGTATCCTTAGGCAAAAGACTCTTACTAGGAAGGGTAAGGTGGTATGGCAATGAAAGCACAAAAGTCTCTATTCCTGGATCAAACACCGGTTCCTTAACGGGAAAATAGCAAGAGGTAGTGACATTTAAGCTCAAAACATCATCAAAATCCAAAGTGGGAAAGTCATCCTCTTCCAAACTTGATGTGAAAACATAAGTATCGCCGGAGTCATAGGAAAACTCTTCCTCATGAGGGAAATAGGTATTTAGAAAGATATCTAAATCCTCCTCAAATGGAATAACCTCTAAAGTAGGTAAGATCTCTAAGAGTGGAGGATCCTCCTCAATAGTCATGACCTCTAAAATTGGAGTATAAAAGTCAAAAGGAGTCTCCATGGAAGAATCACTCATAGAGATATGAGGTGTATTAAGATCATGGGGTGGGTCATCAAAGTTGATGAGATCACTTAAAGAAGTGTCATCATCGTAGGTATCAAAGATTGGTTGATCATAAATGGGTGGGTCGAAAGTGGGTGGGTCAAAAGTCGAGTCGTCTAAGCCGAAGATAGTGTGATCACTTGAAGAAGTGTCATCACTATCGGTGTCATAAATAGGAGTTTCAAAAATTTGAGGCTCTAAGGGAAGGGATGAGTTTATCACAAAATCATTTTGATTAGATTTTTCAATTCCAAAAGGATTAATAAAAATCTCTTCATTATCATAATTAAGAACATCAATCATATTGACCGACTCTTTTCCATTTGATTTATTTGTGATTTTTCCCATTTTAAAAACTTGTTGTTCATCCCGAACCCTAAGAATTAACTCTCCTTCGGCTACATCAACTAAGGCTCTTCCGGACCTTAAGAATGGTCTACCAAGTATTAACGGAATACGAGGATCCATTTCATAGTCGACGACGACAAAGTCCACGGGAAAAGTGAATGTACCGACTCGAACAAAAACATCTTCGGCAATACCAACGGGGTATGCGAGAGTTCGATTAGCTAACTCTAAAGTCATATGAGTCGGTACAAGGTCGGGTAATGACAATTGTTTCCAAACCGAAAGTGGCATAAGATTGATGCTAGCGCCGAGATCCGCTAAAGCCATACAATCATCGATTTGAGGAAACGAGCAAGGTAACACGAATCGTCCGGGATCTCCTAGCTTTTCGGGAAGCTCTTTGAGAAGAACCGCGGAACAATTCTCATTTAAACGGGTGTTAACGAGCTCAACCATTTTTTCCTTCTTATTGAGCAAATCTTTAAACATTTTGACAAATTTTGGCATTTGAGCAAGTGCTTCAATAAGGCTTACGTTAACATTCACATTGGAAAACATTTTCAAAAAATTAGAGACATGAATGTCATCTTTGGTGAGCACTTTAGTCTTGCCTAACCTAGATGGATAAGGAATATTAGGCTTAGGTTGAGAAGGAGAAGGACTCGCTTCTTGAACAACCATAGGAATAGGCTCTTTCGGCAATGGAGGACTAGAACTAGGAGTGGTAGTGGGAGGAATCACCGGAGGGGGAGTAGGATTACTCATTATGACCTCCGGGCCTTGTCTCTCCTTTATGGGCGAAGAGATGGAAGTTCCCACTAAAGTGGCTCCACTTCGAGTATTGATAGCACTCACATTAGCACGAGGGTTAATCTCGGTATTGGATGGTAAGGCACCTTGGGGTCTAAGGGTTTGCAACATAGTCAAAAATCTCTTATCGTTGGACTCTTGCATTTGTCTAGTAGATGCTTGCATAGCTTGCATGATTTTCTCATGTTCGGTCAATTTTTGTAGAACCAAGTCCATTTGAGGATTTTGCATAGTCATTTGATTGAACCCTTGATTGTTATCCCCTTGATTAGGAAAACCTTGGTTTTGATATTGAGTTTGAAAATCGTTGTTATTGTAAAAACCTTGATTATTTTGAAACCCTTGATTTTGACCATTAAAAATCCCTTGATTTGCATTCCCTTGAAAATTACCCATTTGAGGACCTTGGTTCCTATTTTGGTATTGGGTATTTTGGGCGGGTGGAGGTGGTCTTTGTGGTGCTACAAAACCCGGGGGAGCCAAATAATTAGTACTATTGTAAGACAAATGGTTAACATCAACATTAGGTTTAAATGGAACCCTTTCATTAGCATTAAAAGCACAAACTTGTTTTTGTTGATTATAAACCTTGTCACAATTGAAATATGAATGTGGTCCACCACAAGTCTCACACGTTTCACTATTATCTTTCACGGCATGCACATGAGTGGTGAGGGCGTCGGTTCTTAAAGCGAGTTTTTCAACAAGTGAAGTAAGTTTATTAATTTTATCATTCACCTCATTATTACTCGTACTAGCACTTGCCATATTAGCCCTAACACTTTTGGTTTGTACTTTTGCCTTGTTCTCAATAATGGCCCAAGCCTCGTTCATGGTTTTCACAAGAATATTGCCCCCCGCGGCACTATTAAGTGAGTCTTGGTCATTTAGAGTCAAACCATTGTAAAACGTATTTATTTGATGCACTTTAGTGAAACCGTGTTGTGGACATTTTCTCAAAAGCTCTTTAAATCGATCCCAAGACTCACTAAAAGTTTCCCCATATTTTTGCTCAAAATTGATTATTTCATTTCTTAAAGCGGTGGTCCGTGATGGTGGGAAAAAGTAATTAATGAACTTGGTCTCTAAGTCGATCCATGTGGTAATACTTTGGGGTGGTTCCTTATCAAGCCAAATCCGGGCTTGTCCCTCGAGGGAAGAAGGAAAAAGTTGTAGGCGAACGGCCTCTTGTGGCAACCCATTGTATTTGACGGTATTAGCTAATTGGATGAAACGTTTGATATGAGCGTGTGGGTCATCATTAGTACGACCTAAAAATGGTGTAGCGGAAACCATTCGAATAAAATCCGGTTTAAGTTCAAAATGATTAGCTCCAATGGTCGGCACAACAATCGCGTCATCGTTTCCTTCAACGTGAGATTGAAGAATCTCAATAATTGGTCGATTATCCGTTGCCATCGTTATGTCGAAAGCTCGATTCTCGGGATCGGCTTGAATGACGGTCTTTTTGTTTTTCTTCTTCTTCTTTTTGGAAGAACTAGAAGTATTTGGTACACCACTCGGTATGTATGTACGCGCGCGAGTGCGCATACAATTAAAACTTGGAATGAGGTAGGTGACCTCGGTCGACTTTGAGAGGAAAAGGATTTTCCCTCTCGATGAGCAATATGAAAAAGTTACAAAAATATATACTTAATACTAATTGAGTCGGCAAACCAATAATCGGTCGTCCCTCTCAATATACGCACAAGCAAGCGGGGAAACGAGGTGGCACAAAGCACTTAAAAACCTTTTTCCTTAGACGGCCTTTTATAGCGCGTCGCCTTATACCCACCTTATAGTATGTATATGTCGAGTTCAAACGTCTTACTAGTATTTATCTATTTTGTCCTTTTTTCTCGTTATGGATTCGAATACAATAGTTAGGTGATGAAATCCCAACTAAGGCCTTATTTGATAAGTAGGTAATTTATTGTGCTACGTAATATATTATAGTAAAATGAAAAATCTTTTTGTATTGTTTAGAAAAATATATATTCACAAGAAAAACGAAAGAAACCGAATAAGAAAAATAACAATAATACGTAATATTTTTGGTGTAATACGTTTAGGAAAACGTATTACTTTTGATTTTTTTAATTTTTTTGGTGCAAATCTTAGGAAAGAAATTGCTTTTTGTGATTTTTTAATTTTTGTAATTTTATGTTTTTGATTTTTTTTGTGTTTTTGGTTTTTTTGTGCAAGAAATGTAACGTTCAAAGCGAACGGATCCCAAAATCCAAACGTCTTCACGAAAAATCGTCAATCGTACGAGCGAAGCGGCAGCGGCGCCATTTTAAAACTAAGAATTTATATGTATCAATTAAAGTTCGTTTTTCCTCGATTCGACTCGAATTTGATTTCCGTTTTTACGTTTCAACTTAACTTGTTTTTGGTGAAAATCTCTTTTTGGTATTTTTTTTAACTTAAATCTATATAATTTAAAGAAAACTATATTAATTTTAACTATTTTAAACTATTAATTTGAAAATAAACTTATATCTAATTAAAAAGTGTAACTAAAAGTAAATTAAACTAATTTGAAAATAAATGTGAAATAAAAATATTTAAACTAATTTAAATTTAAAAATAAAAGTAAATCTATTTTAAATATTGGAAACAAATTTGAAGTAAAAAAAAAACTAAATAAAATTATTTTTTTGTCTTTTTGTATTTTTATAAAAACTGAATAAAAACGAAATGAAAATAAATCAATTTAAAAAACTATTTAATTTTAACAAAACTTAATATTAAATTTAACTAATAAAAAAAAACTGCCATCCTATTTTTATGCTACATAAATTCTAAGCAAGGAAACAAAACTCAAAAAGAGTGCTAGCTCAACTGGGTGGGACGTTGGTTGTTATGCGAGAGGTCCTGGGTTCGAGTCCCAGGACAGACGAAATTCAACAATAATTTTTAAACTTTTTGGAACTATACTTTTGGACAAGGCAAGCCTCAGACCAATTGGGTCTGAGGTTATATCAGCAAAAAAAACAATAAGCAGTCAACCAATAAGCTGATAACAAATAATCAGGAATCAAATAAGCCAGTTACGCAAATAAGCTAAAATCACATAAACCAAATAAGCAGAAGACTAAAAAGTAGAAACCAAATAAGCTGATAACGAATAAGCAGATTAGGTAGATAAGCTATACGAGATACAATAAGCAGGAATCGAATAAGCAAACATAAGCTGAAAACCAAAACCAAACAGTCGACTATATAAATCCTATAAGCTGAAATTAAATTAAGCAGGAACCAAGAAGCACTAAAATGTAACAAAACTCAAATAAGCTTATCTAAACTAAACTAAATAAGCAGATTCTAACGCTATCAATCTAAACCGAATCCAAACACAATCGAAGAACAATAAGCAGATAACGCAACTAAGCAATATTCTAACAATCTAAATAAGCAAATCCCAATAACTAGAAACTAAGCAGATTTAACAAACTCACGAACCAAACAAAATAACTTAATCAGGTAGATTAAAGCACAGCTAAATTAGAACATAATAATCATAAACGAGAAAATAAAAAGAAGATTCAAACCGTTTGGCGAAAACCGTTGAGACGAAGCGTCGCGCTGAGCGAGCTTAAACCGAAACAAACACCTCCGTTATATCGTCAACAACATCAACAATATTCGACCCAATTTCTTCTAACCAAATCAAAACTCACGAACCAAACTAGTACTATCGAACCGAATCCGCAACAAATTTTTGCCAAATAGTAGCTATTTTAATCTTCCCAGTGGGGGAAAATATATTCAACTTTTTTTATCTTTTTTTTTATTTTTTTTTATTTTATATCATTAATACGAGAACAGTACTATAAATCTTTTAACAGATTAAAAATAGAGAACAGTAACTGAATATCAAAACCGAGATAAGAATTAGAACTAAATAGAATTTTTCATTAATTCAAATCAAATTACAATACTGAAAAAAAGAAATTACAAGATTTAAGAACCCTAATCAATCTATTTTTCTGAAAATAAAAATAAAAGAAAAGCATGTATTACATGATGGAGAGGGGGGTTTTTATAGGGATCCCCCGAACCTTCTAGGTGAACTTGGTGACCACGGCTAGAGATCTTGGCCGCTAATCTTTTTCTCTTTCTTCTCTTGCTTGATCTTGCGGCTAAAAATACTCGAGTGCCATGGATTGCCATCGTGTCATGGATTTGTGTTTCTTTTAGAGCCTCTGATTGGTGGGATTGGACTGATGAGGTGTCCTGGCCACTCAAAGGACGCCACGTTGGAGAGAGAATGAGGACCTGGTGAGTGTATGCCCCGAAAATATTGGGGATTTAATTCCCTTGGTGTTAATTACCCATTGAGGTGAAAACCCCCAATTTTGGTTGGGTAACTTTTGACCAGTAAAATTAGGGTTCAAAGAAAATGGTGCGTTTTTAGGGGAGAAGATGAAAGTGGGAGTGAAAGACAACTTGTATAGTTTGTATCGAAAAAAATGAACGGTTTAATATTTTAATGTGAGTGGGGTGGGATTTAATTGTGTATGATACACGTGGGTAAGGGTGAATGTGTTGACCGAATGTGTTGACTGCCCAAAACAAAACTTTTCCTCTTCGTTTCATTTGTTTTGTTTATGATATGGGCTTGAAAGCCCTAGTCCGTCCCAAACAATTTCCAACAATTGGGCTTGGACCCATTTTAAATACTCCCATCCATCAATTTGTTCATGGTTTTGGGCCTATTGGGCTTTGATCAAACAAATAACTTCTTAAGTCCATAATTGGGCTTAAAGGCCCAATATCCATATGTGGGACCCACTTGGCCCGTTTTCTTGATAAATAATGAAATCCGCTAAAGTCGAGCTCGATTCCGGTTTTCTTGATCATTTCTTCAAAATTAAGTCGGCTTTGTCGGTTTTCGTGATCTTCGGCACACTTTAGGTCTTTTGATCTTGTCTTTGACTTTTTCTTGAATATTTGACCGTGAAATCCCGTGTTTTCTCTTCTTTTGCTCAATTGTACCTATTTAACACACAAAACACAAAACCACGCGTAATTCCAACATTTACGACAATAAACACATGATTCGGTCTTGTTTTTCCTTGATATTAGTGGCAAAAGGATAAGTGTTTACACACTTATTAGCCCCCAAGGACATATAAACGCTTATGATCATCCAACAACAGCTGGCCATCACATGTTGCTCATATTGAGCAAGAATTCAATCAAAAGACCAAGGGCAAATTCGGATTTTCTAGTATTAGGGTTTTAGCTTATTATTATTTTATTCCTAGCACTAGAAGGTTCTGTTTAGGCCTATATAAGGAGGGTGCAACATGTGCATACCCCTTGTTCCAGTTTCTAGTTTAAAAAACTTTGTAATCCCGTTTTATTTAAATAAAGTTGGTATTTTTATGAAAAATTGTAATTCCTTTTGTTTTATAAAAGTTGGTGGGGTGTTAAACTAGATTCTGTGTTCCATATTTGACATTAGTTCAATGTTTTCAAAAATCAGTTTTGTTTTCAAGGTTTCTGAAAAAGGTAGATTTTTGGTAAAATCTTGTTTCAAGGTTTGATTTTCAGGATTGTAAGTTATTTGGTCTAAGTGTTTTGAAAGAAAAACATTTGAGGAATTTGTGAGAAAAGGTTTTAAAAAGTTTCAAAAATCATATTATTGTATTGTTCTTCTTCATTTATTCTTAGCAGGTTTTAAGTGGAAGCATTGTTTGTTCAAGGATCAGCTCAGGCCCCAGCCTGAAGGAAATGGCATTGCAGCCATAGTGGGGCCCGGATGTGGGTCCTACAAGGTAGTCCCTTGTGCTCTTAGTTTAAAGTTTTCACTTTTAAGTGATTTGTATGATAGTTGCTGGTTTGTTGATTTTGCTGATTGATTAGATTTTATTGTGCTTGGTATGCACGCTTAGGATAAGTGTAATCAGTTTGGTGAGGATTTGAGTTGCTTTGCTTAGTAAAAATTGAATTCTGAAATTTTAAGGGGTGTTTGGATTTGGTGTTTAATCAAGGCTGTTGAAATATTTTTGGGGTAAAAACCTGTTAAGACCACTCACTAGGTGGTTATTAGCTAGTACATGTGCTTAGTTTTCAGGTTGGTAAGGTATAAAACACATTTGCATGCTAAAAAAATGGTCATTATAGCATAAAATCAGTAAGGGTCCTATAACTGCCTGTTTTTTGATTTTTGAACCACCAATTTGTGAAATCTGCTAGGGTAGGGTATTAAGCAGGGATTGTAATAGTTCTTGTGTCCTTTGGTTGATCATTGTGCAAGTTTGGAAGGTCTTAAATCCGTTTTTGTGTAAAGTGAATCAGCAAAATACTCACAGCCCCCAATTAAGCTTTATCAGAAACATTTTGTGCTTTTTGGTGTTTGAATTTGTGAAATACTTGCTTGTTTTGTGTTTGTTTTGACTCCCTATACTCAACTGAGTATAGGGGTGCCCTTCTTGTCCAATCAAACATCACAGAATCATAAGACAAGTCCTCTTGTCCTTATCTTCACAAGTGAAGATATCCTTTTTATTTTATGTTCATCATTTTGAAATCTGAGCACGTTTTTGGTCCTAACTTGTTTAAATCTTAGTTAATTTGGATTGGATTTGGGTTTTTGAAGTTTAAGAAGTTTCTGTTTTGAGTATTTAAAGAAAAAAAAAAGAAAAACAAAAGTCCAAAAAGGACGTGGCCAGGACTCGAACCTGCGCCACTCCTCTCACAACACACACAACTTACCAGCGTGCCCTTGGGTCTTTTACTGCTAAAGACTCAAATCACATTGTATTTAAAGGGATCTGGTTTGGGCTTTTTCAAATATAAGCCGTAGCTAAATAAGCTCTCACAAGCTTATTGGTCAAGGTTTTTGGCCAGTTTTCATTTTTCTTAGGTTTGTCATTTAGTTAGGGACTTTTCTGGCTAAAGTTTCTATTTTTCTCTTTCTGTATTTATTTTTTATTAATTTTTCTTTACCCATAATTAGTTAATTAGTTTAAAAATAGCAAAAGTAGTTTTAAAATTTTATAAAAAATGTTTTTAGGTTTTATTTAAGTAACTTGAGGTTTACAGCCATTTAAGTTTTTAAAAAGTCTTATTTTTGATTTTATAGGATTTTAGGGTTTTTATGCAACTTTAAAATTTAATATAAAATTATTAAAAAGGTTTTAGAAACTTTTAATTGCATTTCTGTCTTAGTTACATTATTTTAGATTTTTGGTAATTTTTAGATTTATTTTATAAACTTTGAATTTTTTTGATTATTTTATTATTATTTTATTATTAAAAATTGAAAATTAGTTTTTTCTACTTTTTTCATTTTTTCTAGATTGTAGACACTTAATTAGGAATTTTGTAACTTTCCAAATATTTTTAGGACTTTTCAATTATTTTCTAGAATTAATTTAAGTTTTAATTGATTTTAATAGTTTTTAGGTGTTTAAAAATAGTTTTATTTGGTTTTAAAATTTTAAAAAATACTTTTTAGCTTAATTAGGTTATTTTTGAGGTTTACAAACTTTAAAATCTTGTTTAGGGCTTTTTAATAATTAATTGTGATTTTTAGGGCTTTAATTAGCATTAAAAAGTCATTATCTAATTAATTAAAAGGTTTTAGCAAGTTTGGATTTTTTGTAAACTCTTAGAATATTATTGTGGATTTTTAGTAATTTTTAGGTTAAAATTTTAATTTTTGCACTATTTACGGTTTTACGTGATCGCCTTTTTCGTCTTAGTTTAATCCGTCGTCGTAACCGTCTTCCTTTTCTAATCTCATTTCTTTCTTTCTTTCTCAATCATATAATGACAAATCCAAATCAATTCATTACACAACGCACTTGCCTCCTCGAGAACGAACTCACTTTTAGGGTCATTCACACACGGTTTTCCTAAATCGTCGTGCATACTTGCCCTAATTACCTTCCTTTTCCTAAAGGGGTAATTTTACTCAATATCATTTTGGCGCCGCTGCCGGGGAGGCGTGTTGTGTTTTGATTGAACCATTGTTGTTTTCATATACTAACCATAATTAGTATTTGTATTAGTAGCACTCTACTAATACGTATTATCGGTTTTTGGTTTTTGTGTGAATATTATTACTATATTGTATACATAGAATAATAAATTCACAAGTACTCCAAATACGTGAGAAATCACAACCTTGACTTGGGAGGTCATTACCCAATCATTGTATTCGAATCTCAAACCAAAGAAAAAAAAGCAAAAATAGATAAATACTTTCGTGAAGCTCGATTTTGAAAAATACAAACTATAAGGTGGGTATAAGGCGGTTGTATTTCACGACCTAAAGGAAAAAGGCTCTTAAGTGCTTCGCGCCGCCTCGTTTCCTCCGCTTGCTTGTGCGTATTTGATTTTGAGAGCTAATCGAGGGTTTTGCCGCCCAAAGTATTACTTAAGTATCATACATATTTTCTTGGTTTCTATTGATTAAACCCTCTTGAACGATTTGGTGTTCCACCATCGTTCTAAAGTCATCGAAGGCGTTCACTGCACGTGATCGTTTTCATTCCTTGAGGCTTCTTTAATCGAGAGATTTGATTAAGGAGGAGATTTGTAGATTTGTGTCTACTTAATACATTCACCAATTTCCAAAAAGTTAATACCATCAAAAACCACAAAAAAATTGAAAAATACAAAACACCAAAAAGAATCTTCTTTGCTCGTCCCCTCGTTGTACGTGACGTTTATGCTAACTCGTAATCAAGCAAAACGTGCACGTAGACGAAAGAACAAAACTCCCACTCCAACTCATTCTAGTGAGGAGTCTCCTATTGACGAACCCATTATACGAGAAGCACCAACCATGGCGAATCGAACTATGATGGAGTTACTTCAAGCACCCACCGAGGGTTATGGAGAAGCTATTGTAATTCCCGCTATCCTTGCGGAGAATTTTGAGGTGAAAACGGGTTTGTTGTCGATGATCCAAAACAACAAATTCCGTGGTGATGAGAAGGACAATCCGCACAACCATATCCGCCAATTCAATCGTCTTACCGCCACTTGCAAATTTAAGGATGTCTCGAATGAATCGATTAAGATGATGCTTTTTCCGTATTCCTTAGCGGGGCCCGCAAAAATTTGGTTAGAGAAAGAGCCACCCAATTCTATATTGACGTGGAAGGATCTCGTTTCGAAGTTCGTGAACCAATTTTTTCCGCCCTCTAAGACTACGCATTTGAAAAATGAGATTTCAAAATTTTCACAAGAATCAAATGAAAGTTTTTCAACGGCTTGGAATAGGTTTAAGGAGATGTTACATGAATGTCCTCATCACGGTTTTTCCGACTTACATCAAATCGACACGTTTTACAATGGACTTAATGATCATGAAAGAGATTATTTGAATGCCGCCGCGGGTGGTAATTTTTTGTGTAAAACGGTTGAGGAAGCTTTGGTCATAATTGAAAATAGGTCTAAGGTTTATAGCCCTCGTAATACACCGAGTGTTGCCAAATTGGGCTCGTCATCGTCTCGTAGTATCAATGCCTTACATGATGAAGCAAATGAAGAAAATCGGTTTTTTGATAGATTTGCTAACCTTATGTCCCATTGGAAAGCTCAAGAAGCTTCGAATTCCGCTTCGGTTAAAGCGGTTGCTAAGAGTTGTTTGTCGTGTGGTGGAGTTCATGATCTTTCCGAGTGCATTACCGCGGATGATAACACTTCGAGTGCTATGTAGCCACGGGAACTTATAACCAAAACGGTCAAGGTTCCCGTCAAAATCAAGCTCCACCAAATCAAAATGCTAATAACTATCGAAACAACAACCAAGGTGGTAATTATCAAGGCAATCAACGTAATTACAACAAGGGTAATTATCAAAGTGGAAATGGGCAAATTTCAAACCAAAACCAAAACCGTGATTTTCAAACTACCACACAAGGTTTTCAAAATGATCACACCAAAAATCTTCAAGGAGAGTTTTTGAATTATGCTAAGGCAAATGATGCTAAGTTTGATAATATGCAACGTGAAATGGTTAGCTTAAGATCCGAGTTGAAAAACGAGCTTAAAAACGAACTTGCTAATGAACTTAAGGTTCATGCTAATAAAATGGAAGGAAATGTTCAAAGACTCTAACAAAATCAACAAAAAATGCAGCAAGGTCAACATGAGATTAAGCAAGAGTTGTTAAAAGCGGATGCTAGGCAATCTAAGTTTGAAGACAGAATGGGAAAAATGTTTGAAGCTATCATGTGTAAACCTTCTTCTTCGGGTAGTCTTCCTAGTGATACCATCGTGAACCCGAAAGGAGAATTGAAGGTTATTACTACTCGTAGTGGTAAAACTTTCAAAGAACCCATTTCTCGTCCAAGTACTTCTATGGAGAAGGCCAAAGAGAAAGAACCCGAGGTGGTGGTTGAAAAGGAGAAAATTCCAAGCCCACGAAGTACCGCTCAAACCACACCTACGGTTGAACCCACACCAATCATGGAACCCGAGATTCCAAGGCCGATGCCTATGCCTATGCCCCAACCCACACCACCCTTACCTTACCCTTCAAGATGAGACAAGGAAAAGGCACAAGAACGAAATAATTATCAATTTGAACTTTTTATGAAAATGTTTCGTGACTTGCATTTCAATATAAGTTTTGCCGACGCCTTAGTCATGATGCCTTGATTTGCCGCGAACTTCAAAAGTATGTTGAATAACAAAGAGAAATTGCAAAAATCGTCTAGTTGTTCATCGGTTTTTCTTAGCCGGATACCTCAAAAAGTCGGTGATCCCGACAAGTTTTTAATCCCATGTGCTATACAAGACATGGAAGAATGCTACGCCTTGGCCGATCTTGGTGCTAGTATTAATTTGATGCCTCTTGAGATTTTTAAATCGCTCAATCTTCCCAATCTCACTCCTTAAAGAATGTCAATCGAGATGGCCGATCATTCTACGATTCTAGCTTGTGGAGTTGCCGAGGACGTCTTTGTGAAAGTTGGAAAGTTCTACTATCCCGTAGACTTTATTGTTGTTGACATTCCTATGGATCCTAAAGTTCCTTTAATTTTAGGTCGATCTTTTTTGGATACCTCGAGAGCACTTATCGATGTGCATGCAAGAAAAATCACTCTTCGTTTCAATGAGGAAGAACTCGTCATTAATGCAACCTAAAACTCCACACTTTCTCATGTGTATTCTATCACGTATTTGTACAATGTCAATCCCATCAAAAACATTTGCAAAAAGATTTCAAATAGAGTTTTAGAAGTTGTTGAGAAAAATGAAGTTCTGTCCCCTCCGCCGGTGGAGGTTAAGAGTGTTAAGCCTACGGGTCCAATTGTGAATGATTCTTCGGATGATGAATATGTTGATCCCGATGGGGAAGTTTTCTTTGTTGACAAACGTTTATGAAATCTTGCCACCACCTTTACCAAAACGGTTTTCAAATGTGAGAATTTTTAGTGTGACTAACCTTGCTTTAGATACACCAAATATTTTTGATATAATCAAATCGGGTTTTCATAAGGAGAGTTTAAAAGATGAAAAAGGGAAAGATTTTAAATTGAATTTGAAAGATTTTTCTAGAATTCTAACTCCGTCATCACCACGTGTATTGAGTGCTACAAGCTCGTCTTCTCCTTTTGACGATGCTTTGTGTGGACTTAGTGTGGGGGAAGCCCCTTATGTTCCCTCCCCTTTCTCCACCGAGGACGAGATATTTGATCCTGGAATTGCTTATAAAGGGAAATCTCGGTCTTCCACCGATGCAATAAATGGAAAATCTTTTCATTTGATTGGTGCGAGTCTACCTCGAGTAGCTCAATGTTTTCATGACTTACCCATTGTCCCACCCTTCTATTTCTTCTCATCTATTTTCTTGAAACCCTTTGGGTTGACACACGATGAAGTGGCGTTGATTTGTTTTTCTAATGAAAACGAGAACGCCATCTTCGATCCCGGTATTTTGCACCATCAAAGGACTTAGTCCTTAATACCGGTTGTTTTTGGGCCTTGTTTATCATGTAAGCCCCACTAAAAATTGATCATACCAAGATAATCCCTAAATGATCACATTTATGGGGATTCGAGTCGAGCTTTTGACTCGGTTATCAAAAACAAGGTGCCTCGTGGGGGAGACCCATGCTTATCCATGTACATATTATTGCTTTCTAATTAGTTAATGTGAGGGGATTTGTGCCCTTCCAACCTTTGTTCCGTGGTTGTTTGTGCATTGTGGTTTTTAGATCATGATCTTCATGATTGGAGCCTCTCGTGTTCGTTTTATGGGAGCACTCGATCGTTTGCTTTGAAGACTTTCTCAATATCCAAATGATATATCCTTATATGTTCTAACCTTAGGTTTTTAGCACACTTCATAAACGGCTATTAATTTATTGGTTACACCCTTTCCATGCTAGATTAGGCATTCGACTACGTCTCTAGTATGGGGGTGTTTGCACCCCTAGACTCGAAACATTGAGGAAAATGTTTAACTTTAGTATGGGGGGTGAATAGATACTTGCCTTGCCAAACCTTCACACTTTCCAAAGTTTATCTTTTTGTTTATCGTTTTTGTTGCAAAATAAGGCTAAAAATGGCCAAATTTTAAAATTTTTATAATTTTTCTCATGTTTTATAAGTGTTTGAAGACACGAATGTATATTTTCCGATGGCGAGAATAAGAGTAATTTTTGACTCGACCGTGCGTGTTGAGCACTTAGCTTTGATTCCTTAACTTCACATAAGGCTAAGTCTCTTAAATGAGGACGAGAAATGATAGAGTTAATTATAAGTTACTATGCTAAACGTAGAGTACTCGTATTCTTTCAAAAACTCATGTGTTCTCGTTGTTTGCTTATTCTCCCTTCGCATGTAAATATTTTTTGCTTAATAAATATTGACTTAGCGGTTTAGTTAGGATTGTTGGGTTTCTAGTCTTTTCTAGTAGCTTCCGTGTAATTAAATTGGGAAGACATTAAGGTATCGCCAGCGTCACGTTTTTGAAGTATTGGCACCCGAATAATCAAAAGCTTCACCCAATAATAAGATTTCAAGTGCTCACCTAAATCTATCAAACAATTTGAAGCCCCACAAGGCCGAAAAATCTATGCAAAATTGAAAGTGAATCAAGCCTTAATCTTCGAAGCTTTAAAGATCCAAAATTCGCTTTAGCGTGAGGATATACGTCTTTGGCTAATAAAACCACCGATGAGGCGGATAATAAAAGGCAAGGCAAGACCAAAGTCATAATAAAAGCTTCATGGCGAAGTTGAATAAAAGATGGAGGTAAACCAAAGATAATAAGGCCCTTCCGTTAGGGGGCGTATAAAAGTCTTGGTAATAAGTCTCATGTTCAAAACCGTTATAAAACCGTGTTTATCGATTCTTCTTGTCAACTTAATTTTTTAACATCGTGTCTATTAGGAGGGGTTATTGATTTGATGGTCTTAGTTACACCGTTAGGACTCTATTTTTAGACCTAAATCTCTATTATCGCATAAGTCAAACAATGTATCCTCGTGAAACATTCAAGACAAAATAAAATATAAGAGATACAACTTAGGAATAATGGGAGGATAAGTACGTGATTAGGGCATATGAGTAGTATTAGCATTACTAACTTATAATGACAATGATCTCGTTGCACGCTTGGCATGGAATTAGGGTGAAAATTGAGGACGATGAAATTATTTCTAACGAAGCATTCACGTGTTCTTATTCTATGAACCTAAACGTCCCATTTTGCGATGAAAATCATACATTATGTCTAAAACGCAAGTAGTAGTAATAGTAGTAGTGTAGCTAGTTTATCATTTCAATAAAGTGAATAAAATGAATTTTGGAGGTGCTAAGATACTTTACTCTAGCATTGCGTGAGGGCACGGCAATGGTTTAGTATGGGGGAGTGATGAGACTGCTTTTATACATAGTCTCATCGTCCAAATCGGGCTTAAATTACATAAAATATCATTAAAACTGCCAAATATATGCTTGTGTTTGTTGCTTGTGTATTTTAGGTACGGATATTGAGGAAATGACAAAAAGATCACAAGAATCATTCAAAAACGAACACGGGAAACGAAGCCGCACAATGAACCGGACCCGAATCCATTTTCCAAAATGGTCCTTGAAGAATTGAAGATTGTCAACATTGGTCCCTCATCTTTTGAAGATTTGGCATTTTATACCCTTGCAAAACTCATAAATTGCATTGAGGTCCCTTAAATGTCAAGAAATTACATTATGAGCCCTTGAAGATTGCCAAATATGCATTAATGGTCCTTGTTTAAAGTTTGAGAAAAGGGTGTGCCAAAAATGACAAGTGATGCAAAGTCATTTATAAAGGAAAATGGAAGTTTTGCTATTTAATACAAAATGAAAGAGAAGAGAAACGTGGGGGACTATTATTGCCAGACAACAAAACTTACACATCCAATCACACCATTACACCTCACCATAACCCGACCCTACCCATTAACCCGTCCAAACCCAGCCCACAACCCACCACCAGGTTTATTATTAAACCTGGTCAAACACCCAGTCAACCCCTTTTAACCTTCCCTCCAAACACATTTTTTAAAATCTTTTTTTCCCAAAACGGATTAATCACACACTAATCCCACATAAACCCTAAAAACCCCCAGACCCAATTGGACTAAAAACAAAGGGTTTTTGTCTTATCTACTCCAGATTACTAATTACCCTCACCCTCACCAAAACCCACACTCAAAACATGACCCTAGACCAACCCATGTGAGTGTAGGGCCTTCCCATGCACGTCACTTTCTTCCTCAAAAACAAAACCCGACCAAATAATCGTCCCTGATCTTTCTACTTGGCCCCCAAGGACATATAAACGCTTATGATCATCCAACAACAGCTGGCCATCACATGTTGCTCATATTGACCAAGAATTCAGTCAAAAGACCAAGGGCAAATTCAGATTTTCTAGTATTAGGGTTTTAGCTTATTATTATTTTATTCCTAGCACTAGAAGGTTCTGTTTAGGCATATATAAGGAGGGTGCAACATGTGCATACCCCTTGTTCCAGTTTCTAGTTTAAAAAACTTTGTAATCCCTTTTTATTTAAATAAAGTTGGTATTTTTATGAAAAATTGTAATTCCTTTTGTTTTATAAAAGTTGGTGTGGTGTTAAACTAGATTCTGTGTTCCATATTTGACATTAGTTCAAGGTTTTCAAAAATCAGTTTTGTTTTCAAGGTTTCTGAAAAAGGTAGATTTTTGGTAAAATCTTGTTTCAAGGTTTGATTTTCAGGATTGTAAGTTATTTGGTCTAAGTGTTTTGAAAGAAAATCATTTGAGGAATTTGTGAGAAAAGGTTTTAAAAAGTTTCAAAAATCAGATTATTGTATTGTTCTTCTTCATTTATTCTTAGCAGGTTTTAAGTGGAAGCATTGTTTGTTCAAGGATCAGCTCAGGCCCCAGCCTGAAGGAAATGGCATTGCAGCCATAGTGGGGCCCGGATGTGGGTCCTACAAGGTAGTCCCTTGTGCTCTTAGTTTAAAGTTTTCAGTTTTAAGTGATTTGTATGATAGTTGTTGGTTTGTTGATTTTGCTGATTGATTAGATTTTATTGTGCTTGGTATGCATGCTTAGGATAAATGTAATCAGTTTGGTGAGGATTTGAGTTGCTTTGCTTAGTAAAAACTGAATTCTGAAATTTAAAGGGGTGTTTGGATTTGGTGTTTAATCAAGGCTGTTGAAATATTTTTGGGGTAAAAACCTGTTAAGACCACTCACTAGGTGGTTATTAGCTAGTACATGTGCTTAGTTTTCAGGTTGGTAAGGTATAAAACACATTTGCATGCCAAAAAATGGTCATTATAGCATAAAAGCAGTAAGGGTCCTATAACTGCCTGTTTTGTGATTTTTGAACCACCAATTTGTGAAATCTGCTAGGGTAGGGTATTAAGCAGGGATTGTAATAGTTCTTGTGTCCTTTGGTTGATCATTGTGCAAGTTTGGAATGTCTTAAATCCGTTTTTTTGTAAAGTGAATCAGCAAAATACTCACAGCCCCCAATTAAGCTTTATCAGAAACATTTTGTGCTTTTTGGTGTTTGAATTTGTGAAATACTTGCTTGTTTTGTGTTTGTTTTGACTCCCTATACTCAACTGAGTATAGGGGTGCCCTTCTTGTCCAATCAAACATCACAGAATCATAAGACAAGTCCTCTTGTCCTTATCTTCACAAGTGAAGATATCCTTTTTATTTTGTGTTCATCATTTTGAAATCTGAGCACGTTTTTGGTCCTAACTTGTTTAAATCTTAGTTAATTTGGATTGGATTTGGGTTTTTGAAGTTTAAGAAGTTTCTGTTTTGAGTATTTAAAGAAAAAAAAGAAAAACAAAAGTCCAAAAAGGACGTGGCCAGGACTCGAACCTGCGCCACTCCTCTCACAACACACACATCTTACCAGCGTGCCCTTGGGTCTTTTACCGCTAAAGACTCAAATCACATTGTATTTAAAGGGATCTGGTTTGGGCTTTTTCAAATATAAGCCGTAGCTAAATAAGCTCTCACAAGCTTATTGGTCAAGGTTTTTGGCCAGTTTTCATTTTTCTTAGGTTTGTCATTTAGTTAGGGACTTTTCTGGCTAAAGTTTCTATTTTTCTCTTTCTGTATTTATTTTTTATTAATTTTTCTTTACCCATAATTAGTTAATTAGTTAAAAAATAGCAAAAGTAGTTTTAAAATTTTATAAAAAATGTTTTTAGGTTTTATTTAAGTAACTTGAGGTTTACAGCCATTTAAGTTTTTAAAAAGTCTTATTTTTGATTTTATAGGATTTGAGGGTTTTTATCCAACTTTAAAATTTAATATAAAATTATTAAAAAGGTTTTAGAAACTTTTAATTGCATTTCTGTCTTAGTTACATATTTTAGATTTTTGGTAATTTTTTAGATTTATTTTATAAACATTGAATTTTTTTGATTATTTTATTATTATTTTATTATTAAAAACTGAAAATTAGTTTTTTCTACTTTTTTCATTTTTCCTAGATTGTAGACACTTAATTAGGAATTTTTTAACTTTCCAAATATTTTTAGGACTTTTCAATTATTTTCTAGAATTAATTTAAGTTTTAATTGATTTTAATAGTTTTTAGGTGTTTAAAAATAGTTTTATTTGGTTTTAAAATTGTAAAAAATACTTTTTAGCTTAATTAGGTTATTTTTGAGGTTTACAAACTTTAAAATCTTATTTAGGGCTTTTTACTAATTAATTGTGATTTTTAGGGCTTTAATTAGCATTAAAAAGTCATTATCTAATTAATTAAAAGGTTTTAGCAAGTTTGGATTTTTTGTAAACTCTTAGAATATTATTGTGGATTTTTAGGAATTTTTAGGAATTTTTAGGTTAAAATTTTAATTTTTGCACTATTTACGGTTTTACGTGATCGCCTTTTTCGTCTTAGTTTAATCCGTCGTCGTAACCGTCTTCCTTTTCTAATCTCATTTCTTTCTTTCTTTCTCAATCATATAATCACAAATCCAAATCAATTCATTACACAACGCACTTGCCTCCTCGAGAACGAACTCACTTTTAGGGTCATTTACACACGGTTTTCCTAAATCGTCGTGCATACTTGCCCTAATTACCTTCCTTTTCCTAAAGGGGTAATTTTACTCAATATCACTTCCCCTGCTTTTTCTGGTGTTGTTGGTGGAGAGTGTGGGGTGGTTGAGCAAAATATTAAGCAGTGTAAACGGAAGATATTTGATGGGCATTATTCTGCGGCTATTAGGGTTCTTTCCTCGTGCGGGGTTGCTCCTTATAATGTTTCTACTCTTGAGGATTTAGAAAATAAGCACCCTTTTGTCCATGATCCATCTTTACCGGATATTCCTCTTGACCATCATCATCACCTTGTTGTATCTCAATCTGTGGTTCTCGATATGATCAAGTGCTTTCCTCGAGTTACGTCTTGTGGTCGAGATGGGTTGCGGGCCCAACACCTTTTTGATTGCTTAAGTGGATCCGCGGTTGCTATTTCGGATGAGCTTATGTCCTTCATCACCCAAGTGGTGAACCTTTTTCTTGATGGGCGTTGTCCCAGGGTGTTAGGTGAGTATATTGCCAGTGCCCCTGTTACTCCTTTGGTTAAGCCTGGTGGTGGTATTCGCCCTATAGCCGTCGGTACTGTTTGGAAACGACTTGTTTCCAAGGTATGCGCTTATAAGGTTGGTCACTCTTTGGATGGGTACTTTGGTGATTTGCAGTTTGGAGTTGGGGTGTCGGGAGGTAGTGAGGCTATTCTTCATGATGTAAATCCTTTACTTGAGAGGTATGGGGATGATGTTGGTTTTTCGATGTTATTAGTGGATTTTAAAAATGCTTTCAATTTGGTTGATCGAGAGGTTATGTTGCGAGAGGTTCGTCTTCGTTGTCCCTCTATCTCGTCTTGGGTGGAGTTTTGTTATTCTAGTCCGGCAAGGTTGTATTACGGGGAACATGTATTAAGGTCATGTCAAGGGGTTCAGCAGGGTGACCCTCTTGGTCCGTTACTCTTTGCTCTTGTACTTCAGCCATTGATATGTAAGATTCGGGACTCCTTCTCTCTTTCTCTACAGGCCTGGTATTTAGATGATGGTACTATTATTGGGGATACTTTGGTTGTGGGGAAAGTTTAGGAGTGCATCATGGAGGATGGTCCAGTGTATGGACTGCATCTGAATATTGATAAGACTGAAGTTTTTAGGCCGACCGAGGATCCTCGCATCAGGTTTACTGGTGTGTTCCCAGATAATATTGCTCGACCTATGAGCGGTGTTAAGTTACTTGGGGGGCCTGCGAGTGTAGACCTTGATTTTTGTAGTCAGCTTGTGTTGAAGCGTGCGGTTAAGACTATTGAGCTTATGGATGCTGTGGCCAAAATTAATGACCCCCAATGTGAGTTGCTGCTTCTTCGTTCTTGTGCCGGTATTTCCAAGTTATATTTTGCTATGCGTACTTGTTCACCTTGTGCTTTCAAGTCTGTCCAAAGTTCTTTTGATTTGGCACTCCGTTCTTCTTTGGAGCGTATCGTTGTTGCTTCTGGACCGGGATTTGGTGATTGGCAGTGGAGACTTGCTACGTTGCCCTTTTCCTTTGGAGGGTTGGGTGTTTATTCTGCGGGTGACGTATTGCATTATGCTTTTCTTGCTTCTCGGTTACAGTCAGCTGATTTACAGTCTAAGTTACTTCAACACACTGATATTAGATCTTATGGACTCCAGTTTGATGATGCCTTACGTGTGTTTAACTCGGTTATGGAGATTGATTTTCTAAGTAATCCGAGTGAGGTCGCTGCCCCCAAACTCATGAAGAAAATGGCAGATATATATTTTTCTCGGGTTATTAAGAATGCTGAATCCACTTTCGCTTTATCTGCTCGTCAGTTGGCTTTATGGGCATCTCAGAGGGAGGATCATACTTCTGACTGGCTTAGGACGGTTCCTATCCCTGGATTAGGCCAGACTATGAATGGGAGGTCTTATCGATGTGTTTTGTGCTATCGCTTAGGTATTCCCTTGTTCTCTGTTTCGAAACCCTGTTCAGCTTGTTCAAGGGTTTTTGATGGGGATACATTTGGGGATCATGCCGTACTATGTGCTGGTATCGTTGGAATTAAGCATCGTCACAATTTGGTTCGTGATACTCTTGCTGATATATGTTACCGTTCAGGGATATCTGTCGGAAAGGAAGTTAATATTGGATTAGATGGTGGACCTGATAGTGTCTTACGTCCGGCAGATATTTTGTTTTATTCTTGGGATGGAGGTAAAGATGTGTGCGTTGATCTGACTGGCTCTTCTCCTTTGACTCGTACGGGGATGAATGACTTTGTTCCCGGCCGAGCTGTGATTGATGCTGCACAACGTAAACGATGCAAGTATTTGGCTAAGTGTGCAGCTCTCGGATATGGGTTCTTCCTTTCTCCTTTTCTTCTTTAGGGGAGTTACACGAAGATGCAGTGGCGTTGCTGAAGGGGATCCAGAGATTTTCTAAGGCTCAAGACATTGTAGCGCGCGCTGCTGTACATATTTTCCATAGAATAGTTTTTACCATTGCTAAAGGGGTGGGAGCGCAGATAGTATCTCGGCTCCCATCCAATTTGTTGTAAATCCCTTTTTTTGTTGTTAATAAAAGTGATGGTTTTATAAAAAAATAATAAAAAATAATAAAAATAATAATAATAATAACAATAATATTAAAATAAATATTATTATTATTATTATTATTATTATTATTATTATACATCACTTCATTAGAATAATAGGATTTACAAAAAATTAGTGGGAAGCCGAGATATTATTTGGGCCCCCACTCATTTAGCTATAGCAAAACCAATCCTATTAAATATATGAATAGCAGCACGAGCCCCTATATCTTGAGTCATGGAGAACTTTCTGATCCGCTTGAGCAAGGTAGCCGCATCCTCCTCTAATTCCACCAAGGAAGAGAATAAAAAAGGAAGAAAACCATACCCGATAGATGCACACTTAGTCCCATACTTTACACGTTTACGTTGTGCCACATCAACCACCACACGACCGGGCATAAAATAAGTCATCCCAGTTTGTGTCAAGGGTGAAGACCCAGTCAGATCCACACACACATCAAGTCCTCTATCCCATGAATAAAGAAACATATCTGCTGGACGTAGGGGTTTGTCACGCCCCCCATCCAACCCAATAACAACCTCCTTACGGGCTGAAATCCCCGATCGATAACATATGTCAACAAGGGTGTCACGAACAATGTTATGGTGTTGCTTGATAACAATAATACCAGCACATGATACAACATGATCTCCATAAATATCTCCATTAAACACCCTGGAACAAGCTGAACAAGGCTTCGAAACAGAAAATAAGGGGATACCTAACCGATAACACAAAACACAACGGTAGGTCTTACCATTCATAGTTTTTCCCAACCCATAAATAGAAACCGTCCTAAGCCAGTCAGATGTGTGATCTTCCCTTTGAGATTTCCATAAGGCCATCGATCGAGGAGATAAAGAAAACGAGGATACCGCATTTTTTGTAACCCGTGTGAAATGTATATCTGCCATTTTCTTCATGAGTTTGGGGGCAGCGATCTCACTTGGATTACTCAAAAGATCAGTCTTCAAATATGTATTAAAACCACACAATGCATCATCAAAAATAGGTCGAGAAGCTACAATACCAGTATGCCGAAGAAGCTTAGTCTGCAAGTCAGCAAACTATAATCGTTATTATTGTTATTATTATTATTATTATTGTTATTATAATAAACATCACTTCATTAGAATAACAGGATTTACAAGAAATAATAGGATTATAATTGTTATTATTATTTAAAAAACATATTATTAATAATAAGTGTATATAACTAGGAAATAGTTTTCTTACCAAATATAATAGAAATAATTTTTCCAAAATTTACAAAGAGTGAACTCCTTAAGAATTCAACTCTCTATCCATTTTATTTCTCTACCAACCAAAAAATTGAAATGAAATCATTTCCATTTCCTTCCCTTCAATCCTTATGTGTTATGGTGTAATCGACATTGTTGAAAAGGGGAATGCATGCTTGCAAGATCTGGAACGACTTAATTGGTTGTGGAAGCATGCATGAATTTAGGTAAAGGTATGGACGCTATTAATATGTGAACGTAATCAATTTATCTTTAATTTACACAGAATTCGTATAGATTGTGCGAAAGGCTAAAAATATATACTCCGTATTACATTATATATGTGAAAACTCAAAATTTACTTTCAACGAAAGTTATTTCATTTTTGTAATTTTATGTTTTACAGTAATATTTGTAAAAACTTCAGATAGATTATTAAAACATTATGATTTTAGTTATGTTTTTTTTATCACTGTTTAGTATAAGCTTTCCCACATAATCTCCGTTCATTTAGCTGAGAAAAGTTTAACGTATACCCTTACTTTAACATGCAATCAATCAACCAATCATAACCATTTTTTTGTCATGTAACAAAAAAACTCATTTTTTAAAAGTTAAATATCTTAGAAACTGTTCATCGTTACGTAAAACAAAACATACCACCGCGACGAGAATTAAATCATCTTTCTATCGAGGGGCACACGTATATACTTTCGATGAATTTTTTGTTCGATTTTTTTTCTTGAGTCACGTATGAGAGAATCATATATGATTTGTGCACGAATCATATATGATCTTCTGAAATCATATATGATCCATATCACGAATCATATATGATTTCTGAAAATCTTATATGATTCGCGAACAAATCATATATGATTCTGTCAGACGTGACTTAAAAAAAATTTGAAAAAAGAGTTCGGGGCTATTTGACAAAATAATATGATTTAACGCTGAATGAATCAACTGTGCTGAATAATTCAAAGATTCTGAGTGAATTACACTCTGAACCATAAAGAACGTTTGAAAACTAATCTGAATCAACACTCTGAACGACTAAAATTATCATTTTTGTTTCACATATGACCTTATGTTAGTGACGAAGCCAGGATTTTATGTACGGGTGGGCCAAAAATTAATATAGCATAAATTCAAAGGATATCGTCAAGATTATATAATATAATTCTAATAATCTACTTCAAATAAATGAACATTACACAACATTGCTTGCACAGTAGAATTAGAATCTTTCGTGTGTCAAGATTTTGACCTAAAAATTGAACTAAAAATTGAACTAAAATGTGACAAAATGTATATTTGAGCAATCTAACAAGTGACAATGCTTCAAAATACATATGAAATACACAAAAGTAAGGATAAAAAAGACATGAACATTAATATAGGGATAACCATTTGGGTGGGCCAAATTATCATACAATGCACTTAGTTCTAAATTACTAATATGCATACTTAGTAACTTTGAGAATGTGGGGTGGGCTGCCTTATGTAAATTAAAATTTAATAGTTTGATAATATGATATGAAAAAATATTTTATATGGTAAAAAAAAGTGTTCCTATCATATTATATAAACGTCCATACAAAAGAATAGAATTAAATATAATAAATAAATAAAAAAGAAAAAAAGGATAGAAATAGACAACGTCACTCAATGATTTTGCATCATTTTAGCACTGTCCAATACAAAATCTTACTAAATCGTACAGTGATATTTCTTTTTTTTATCAAATAACCCAACTACTGACCGATTTCTAATTTCTCCTCTTAATGATTCAATTCAAAGGCTATCAAAAACCTCTTTCGTCGAAAGTATATACATGTGCCCTCGATAGAAAGATGGTTTCATTCTCGTTGTAATGGTATATTTTTTTTCGTTTAACGATTTACCGTTTGTGAGATATTTAATTTAAAAAAATGATAAGAAATGGGTTTTTAGAAAAATGGATGAGTATAATTAGTTGATTGTATTTATATTATTTTAAAGGTTTACATAAATTTTAACTCTCACATAGATAAAACGTAATATTTACATAAAATCTATATCTCTACTACTTATAAAGGAAAAACCTCAAAACTTTGAATGTTGAAAAATTACTTAATTATAGAATTGTTGAAAAATTTAATGAATAGAAGTTGGATATTAATTATGAAATTGTTGAAAAATTTATTACACATAAGTTGGATAAAATAGGAAAAGTTGAAAAATTAAACCATAAACAATTGCATAAGTTACCGGGTCACGGGTTCCACCACCGGATTAATTCGGTCGAGTAACTTGGTCACGGGTTCCACCAACGTGTAAACCCGGTCGAGTCATCAGGTCACGGATCGACCATCGGACCAAGCCGATTGAGTCACCGGGTAACAGGTTCGGCCATCGAGCCAATTTTTTCGAGTCACGGGTTCGACCACCAGGTTAACCCGATTGGGTCACTGGTTTCGACCACCGGGTCAATCCTATCGAGTCACCGTGTCACGGGTTCAACCACCGGGACACGGGTTCGACCACCAAGTCAATCCGATCGAGTCTATGGGAACGGGCTTGCCTACCAGTTCAACCCGGACGAGTCACCGGGTTACCGGTTCGACCATCGGGTCAATTAATAAATCATTAACTATCTATCGCTAGGCAATTATTAGGTCACGAGTTCGACCATCGAATCAATTAGCATATCATTAATTACATGTCTTTAGGTAATTTCTGATGCTATGCGCGGGTAATCGTCTATTACCCTATAAACGGTGTATCATGGTTGTTGGAAAGTTGAAAAACTTGAAATTTCAACAATTCCATATATAGAATTATAGAATTATAGAATTATAGAATTGGAATTAGACAAGCAATCGCAAGAAAATAATATGCAAGAAAAGTGAAAGTTGAATTGTTTATTTCTTATTTATGGCATTGTTTAAAAATTAATTACACCTCTAATACAATAGATAAATGAATTGTGATTTTGGAAAAGTTGAAATTATATATAGTATTGTAGTAAATCTTGAAATTCATATATTTGAATTCTTGAAATTCTTAATGAACACACGGATTGCAAATTGCAAAATAAAAAAAAACGATTAATAAATGGTCTAGGAATTGAACGAGAAGGCTTTTTAAACATGGCAGTTATGCAAACATAATATTCATCAAAACCACCTATTTTATATGTCTTATGTTTAGGAAGGTTAATTAAAGTCTTAAATGCTATTTCTAATTATACTATGTCTTTTATACGCATATCTCATCTTTACAAGTTTGCATGCGTTACAAGTTAATCCATATGTGCAATTTCAAATTCAAATTTGAATGATATGTATAAATCATCAACTTAGATTTAATGATTCATAATTATACGTATTTTATTAATATATATGCCTTCATCAACTAAACATTTTCATATCATCTCTCTTTCTACATGTAGTTTTTTAATTTGCAATTCTTGGTCCATTTTCCTATTTTAATGTGTATGTTCAATTTGGTTTCCAGTAGATTATGTATTGTTTGGATCTTGCAGGCTCGTATTATTTTGATCTTGCAAGCTCGTCCACAACATCGGCATGATTACCGTAAGATATATTACCTATAATAACATTTACCATGGGGAAATATATTGTTTAACTACAGTATATGAATAGAAGATGTTTGTTAGCAGTATGAGCAATGGTTAGAGGTACACAAGTTTGTCATAAACCTTTATTTCTTTACTTTTTTTGATACAAATGCCATTCACACACAAAAGCTCTGCCAATGAGATATGTCCGAGTTAAGAAGAAGATGAGTGATCATCCTTTGGTGTGGAATATTTCGCCTGTTAAGACCTAATTGCTTATACTATTAGCGTACTTTTTAAAAAATAGTTTGATGAAAAAGATATTTCATAGTTGAAGCTTTCGTGGAGAACAGTAAAGTGCATTGTGTGTTTTTGTTTTCAACATTTAGTTATTTTGTGTGTTTTAGAAGTATGTGTATGTTTTTATGTTAAATGTATATTATAATTACTTATATGACAAAATATTACTTATGGACTGTACGTGGTGGTGAATCCTAAATCGATGATGATGTAGATTAGATATGTAAAGACGAAGGATGAAGATGCTTAGTGTTATAATATTTCTACACAATACATTTTCTTGTTTATTTATCATTGATCATGTAATCTAAATTTCATAAGATTTATGAACATGAAGCTAAAATTTGTGAAAAACACATTTACCAAAACACTTTCATCTCATTATTGTCGGATATTTTGGCTCTAACTTTTCATTATTATTTCTCTTTGTTGCTCTATAAGTTCATTGAGGTTCAGATTTCATCCTTTTTCTTGTATAACGCTTGAACATATTTTTTGTTTAACAATTACTTCGAATGAAAGTCATGTAATAAAAAGACATAGATTGATGATACCGAATTATAATGCAACCACATAAATAATGAAAAGATAAATGTCATAATTCACAGAGGTGGCTCAAGGGGTGTCCAAGTGGTGCGGTTGCACCGGACCTCCGCTTATAAAAGGACATTTTTTATTAGTCGTATACATAAATACATTATATGTTAAACTTATATAAGTCATATAATTCAATTTACATGCAATTCCTCTTTAATTTACAAGTAAAACGAGGCCTCCTTTTTGTTATTTCCTAGGGCCTCGAGAAACAATGGAACGTCTCTGATAATTCATGTAATGATTCACTTTTAGTTTCATAAAATCTTTATAAAAGTTGTTTGATACATGTTAAGTAATATCTCATATTGTGAATGTTTGTAATTTTATTTTGTTTTTTTATGTTCTATTTTAAACGTTACACTAAACATTTACCATAATATGATATATCGTTAATTATTTATCGTTAATAAATACCGTCGCTATGCGCGGGTACTCGTCTAGTATCCTGATGCAACTCATTCTAAATTTAGTTTCCTATCCTTCTGATTCTGAATAAGTAATATGTCAGATTATCGATCTCGCTCCTATATGAATTATTATATGCATAATTATATACAGTAATTATTTTACTCGCAACCATACACACCCGTATTTTCTTCCTGGATTACCATATGTTCATGGAATATTTATAATGCTAGGAGAAAATGAAATATGATGGTGATAGAACAAATGTTGGATCACAGACAAGAATACACTTAGTATAGGTTAGCCGATATGAGATGATTGATAATACGTTCGTTCCCGAATATGAAGGATCTTAGACTTATATTCGGCACATAACAATAGTATTACTTATAACTGATATTGGGACAAATATAAAATTAAATAACTTACAATAGTAAAAAAGATGCATCATACCATTTTGGGTCGTTCTAAATTAACATGCTATACATACATAATTATCACGTATAAATTCCATTTCAAACAATCTTCGATATCTTACTTGTCAATTTCACTTTACAAATGTAATTCTAATCTAAAGAATCTTAGATTATGTGTTATATATTAAATACTTTTAATAGAAAGAAGTCACTATTGAAATGAGTCTAATCAAATGAGAGGGAGGTTTCGCCCGATTGGCAGCATAAAATGAGCTGTATAGAAAGTGAACCCATTTACCAAAGGCCCCCTCTCTACTATTCCCATATTTAACAACCCTACACTATCTAATCCTAAAAACTATATATATAGCCCCATATAGTGTTAACTTATAACATCACACAGCAAAACAAATACACACAAGACAACTTTTCAATTAGTGCATGAGCAACATGACAACGATTTCTAATAAGATTGTCATCTTTCTTCTCCTAATTGTGACAGCTTCGTTGGTGGCCGACGCCAAGCCCGCTACATTCCTCCAGGATTTTCGTATTACATGGTCCGATTCCCATATCAAGCAACTTGATGGTGGTAGAGCCATTCAGCTTATTCTCGACCAAAACTCAGGTATGCACAAACTTATATATGTCCATGGTACTTACTTCCTTAAATTACGTCCAAGAGTAATGACATTGTTTGATACAGGATGTGGGTTTGCTTCGAAAAGCCAATACTTATTTGGACGTGTGAGCATGAAGATTAAACTTATTCCTGGAGATTCTGCCGGCACTGTTACTGCCTTTTATGTATGATCAGCTCAGATAAAACAATGTTTTTCTTTAGCTTGTTAATTCTGTATCCGATCAGCAATTAGTTATGTGACTGTTAAGTTTATTTTTTTCTTTTTTCTTTGTGGCAGATGAACTCAGATACAGATCAAGTGCGTGACGAGCTGGATTTTGAATTCTTAGGAAACCGTACAGGGCAACCCTACTCGGTCCAAACCAATGTCTATGCTCACGGAAAGGGTGACAGAGAACAAAGGGTTAACCTTTGGTTCGACCCTGCGGCTGACTATCACACTTACTCTATCCTTTGGAACCATCATCATGTTGTGTAAGCAGATATAACTACACATCCAATTTACACATTTGATAACTACAGTAATTAATAATGGTTATATTTTCATCTCAAATAAGAGTAAGCTAAATTTGAAACATTTAAAATATTGCCATGCAATGAATTGAACTGTATATTAACAACTTATTAAAAGGCCAATAATGATTTAAACCACTTAGTTTGTATCTATTGCTTATAACACTTTGTTAGCGATTAATACAGTAATTCGTTTAAATGAACAAAGAGAAAACGAGTCAACCTGGCCCGACAAGCCCGTCTTGAAACTTGTCTACTTGACTTAAATTGAACCCGTTTAATTTTAACCAGTTATATTAGCGATGCACTATTGTTCTTTTTGTTTGACATTTGTTGGAAGTAGCAACCCGTTCATGAAATGCATTGATAGTTTGTATAATGCAGCTAATTGGTATGATAATGCAGGTTTTCTGTGGATGAAGTGCCAATAAGAGTATACAAGAACAACGAAGCTAAAGGGATCCCATTCCCCAAATTTCAACCAATGGGAGTCTACTCAACATTATGGGAAGCAGATGACTGGGCTACAAGAGGCGGACTCGAAAAAATCAATTGGAGCAAAGCACCATTTTACGCATATTACAAAGACTTCGACATTGAGGGTTGTCCGGTCCCTGGTCCTAGCAGCTGTGCTTCTAATCCTTCTAACTGGTGGGAAGGTACAAGTTACCAACAGCTGGACGCAATTGCAGCCCGTCGTTACAGATGGGTCCGTATGAACCATATGGTCTATGATTATTGCACCGACAAATCTCGTTACCCCGTCACACCACCAGAATGTGTAGCTGGAATTTAAGTTGCAAAATTCCAAAAACTACATACATTTGGTATTATGCTTATAGACCATTTCGATTGAGCGGGTCGTTGAACCGAGATGTTTATTTATACTTGTGTGATAAATCCAAATCCGGTGAATAATGTATACGTCTATACGAGGATTGAGTTTGTAATTGTATCATACAAAGCGTACGTCCTCGCTAGTGTGAAATTATTGTATCTGTATTACTGTTATTAAATATAATATGCATGTTTTTTTATGAACAACACATTCGAATTAGTATATACGCATGTAAGCATTTCTTTATGTTAATTTCGCTTTTCTTGACTAAAAGCTACAGTAATTATTACACTATGCGTCTTTTATTTAATTTATGAGAAAAGTTATTTTGGAACAGGTGACCGGAGATAACTCCTTTTCCCTGGCGACAATACTTACGTGACCATAAAACAGATTTACTTTTTGGTCAAAGTTTGACTAGGGTTTTTCTGGCGACATGTCGCCAGAGATAATCCGTCCAAAATCAGATACCAAGTGAAAGAGCGCGAAATTTTCCCTCCAACTTATCCCTGGCGACATGTCGCCAGGGAAACTTTGTCCCAAATTATCCCTGGCGACATGTCGTCAGGGAAACTTCGTCCATCGTATTTAACAATAATTATTTTTGCTAATAACCTGTCAAATTTATCCCTGGCGACATGTCGCTAGGGAAACTTTTGTCTTACGTAATTAGTTTCAAAGTTAAGAAGAAAATGTGTGGCGGGCTTTTACCCGCCAAATCCCAAAAGTTTCCCTGGCGACATGTCGCCAGAGAAACTCCCTGTCATATATATAATTAGTTTTTGCTTGTTATAAAAATTATTAATTATTCCATATAATTATTATTTTAACTATCGATCCGATGTTATTTTATTTTCGATGTTTATATAATAAAAATAAGATATTTATAAAACAAATATTTATTTTTTCCAAATAATTATTATTTTACCAATAAAAATAAAAAATAATAATTAATAATAATAGTAAAATAAAAGATAATAAATAAGAAATAAATAATAATAATAATAATAATAATAATAATAAAGGAGTGGGGGCTCAGATTGTATCACGGCTTCCCACTAACTTTTTGTAAATCCTATTATTCTAATAAAGTGACGTTCATAATAATAAAATAATCATAATAATAATAAATAGTTATAATAATAATAAATAATGACAATAAAAAAATAACAATAATAATAATAATAAATAATAATAATAGTAATAATAAAAATAATTATTGTTAAATACGAGGATGTTAGGTGCTTTGCCTTTATTGCTTCTCGTTTACAGTCTGGTGTTTTGCAGGATCGGATTTTGGCGAGGTCTGGGATTGTTTCGCCGGGCCCTATTTTTCAGTCTGCTCTTGATGCTTTCTCGACTTGTTGTGGTGTCAATCCTCTCTCTGTCACCACTAGCTCTCCTGTCCCCCAGTTTATGAAGTCTTTGGCAAAGAGTTACTTTGGTTTCATTGATGGTTGTTTGACGTCGCGTTTCGGGTTGAGTCGTCGTCAGGAGGCACTTCTCAGCTGTGTGCGTGCTCCTCATGCACAAGATTACCTCTTCACTATTCCGATTGATGGGCTGGGTCAGCGGATGAACCCGAGACAGTTTCGTGCGGTATTGTGCTATCGTTTGTCGATTCCTTTATTTCCTGATGGTTCTTTGTGCTCGGGTTGTCATGTACATCGGATGGATCTGTGGGGTGATCATGCTGTTCATTGCGCTAGTGATTTGGGGGTTAAGTTTCGGCACAATCTTGTTCGTGATGTGTTGTTTGATATTTGTTCTAAGGTGGGTGTGTCGGTGAGGAAAGAAGCCGATATGGGTTTTGTTTCTGATGGTGGGCGTGATCTTCGGCCAGCAGATTTATTACTACACAATTGGTCCCAGGGCAAAGATGTGTGTTTAGATGTTACAGGGGTTTCTCCGTTTGCAGGGACGGGGTTGGATTCGTGGGTTCCTGGGAGTGCTTTGCGGTCGGCTGTTCAGAAGAAGAAGAGGAAGTATTCTTCTATTTGTGCTGAGCATGGTTACTCGTTTATTCCATTCGCCTTCTCGACCTTTGGGGAGTTTGAGGAGGAGGCGATGGATACTCTCTCGCGTCTTAAGCGGTTAGCTGTTTGTCATTCTAATGACGCGAGGAGTGGCGGTTTTTTGATGTCTAGGCTTAGTTTTTGTACTCAAAAAGGGGTGGGCGCGCAGCTTGTTTCGCGGCTCCCTTCCAATTTTGTGTGATTAATAAAATTGAGATTTTAATTAAAAAAAAAAAAAAAAATAATAATAATAATAATAATTAATAATAATATTATTATTTTTATTATTATTATTATTATTATTTTATTATTTAACCATCACTTTATTGTTATTATTATTATTATTATTTAAAAAAATATAATAATAATAAAGGGCATGTTTGCTACAGAGAATATTAGAGATTAGAAATAAAATAAAAAATTGAATTCTTAGAAATGAAATCCAAGGAAATAGTTTATTGAATTCCTTTGTTAGGTAGTGTTGGAGATTTGAATTTTAAAAATATAAATAAAAAATATTAATAAATAACAATTAAAAGTTAATTAATAATAATAATAATAATAAAATAAAAATAAAAAATTATAATTAAAATAATAATAATAATTATATAACTTAATAATAATAATAATAATAATAATAATAATAATAATAATAATAAATAATAGACCTTTCCATGTTCCCCTCAATTCATTAGTGATGTCGAAGGAAGGGCTCATCTCAACCCCGCTTATAGTGCTTGGGTGAGAACGGATCAAAGTGTTCGCTCTTGGTTGAATGCGACACTCTTAGTGGACATGTTGACGGAAGTCTACAATAGAATATGAAAACAAAACATATACGGATGTTTGGATGACTTTAGAGCAAAGATTTGTTGATCAGTCCACGGCTAAAGAAATGAAATTGAAGTTCGATATTCAGAATAACAGGAAAGGGCTTTCGAATCAAAGCATGGGCATCTGCAACTAAGAGGGAGCAGTAGATCGTCAATGGAAGATCCATGTCAGTCAATTTCTATTGGGACTTCTATGGATTATGGACTCGACTAGAGGGTCTCCTAGCAGCAAACTAGTATAATAACAATTAAAAGTTAATAATTAATAATAATAAAAAAAATAATAAAATAATAAAAATAATAATAATAATTATAAAATTTAAAAATAAAAGTAAAAGTAATAATAAATAATAATATTAATATTAATATTAATAAATAACAATAAGAATAAAAAATAATAATTAATAATAATAGTAAAATAAAAGATAATAAATAAGAAATAGGAAATAAATAATAATAATAATAATAATAATAATAATTATTATAATAATATGATGGATTATTATAATAATAATAGTAAAAATAATAATTATAATAATAATAAATAATGATAATAAAAAAGTAATAACAATAATAATAATAATAATAATAATAATAATAATAATAATAATAATAATAATAATAAAAATAATAAAATAAAAAATAAAAAAAAAAGTAAAATAATAATAATAATAATAATAATAATAATAATAATAATATTAAACTAAATAATAATAATAATAATCTTGTTCTTCAACCATTGATATGTAAGATTCGGGACTCCTTCTCTCTTTCTCTACAGGCCTGGTATTTGGATGATGGTACTATTTTGGGGATACTTTGGTTGTGGGGAAAGTTTTGGAGTGCATCATGGAGGAGGGTCCTGTGTATGGACTGCATCTGAATATTGATAAGACTGAAGTTTTTTGGCCGACCGAGGATCCTCACAGCAAGTTTATTGGTGTGTTCCCAGATAATATTGCTCGACCTACGAGCGGTGTTAAGTTACTTGGGGGGGCTGCGAGTGTAGATCTTGATTTTTGTAGTAAGCTTGTGCTGAAGCGTGCGGTTAAGACTATTGAGCTTATGGATGTTGTGGCCAAAATTAATGACCCCCAATGTGAGTTGCTGCTTCTTCGTTCATGTGCCGGTATTTCCAAGTTATATTTTGCTATGCGTACTTGTTCACCTTGTGCTTTCAAGTCTTTCCAAAGTTCTTTTGATTTGGCACTCCGTTCTTCTTTGGAGCGCATCGTTGTTGCTTCTGGACCGGGATTTGGTGATTGGCAGTGGAGACTTGCTACGTTGCCCTTTTCCTTTGGAGGGTTGGGTGTTTATTCTGCGGGTGACGTATTGCATTATGCTTTTCTTGCTTCTCGGTTACAGTCAGCTGATTTACAGTCTAAGTTACTTCAACACACTGATATTAGATCTTATGGACTCCAGTTTGATGATGCCTTACGTGTGTTTAACTCGGTTATGGAGATTGATATTCTAAGTAATCCGAGTTAGGTCGCTGCCCCCAAACTCATGAAGAAAATGGTAGATATATATTTTGATCGGGTTATTAAGAATGCTGAATCCACTTTCGCTTTATCTGCTCGTCAGTTGGCTTTATGGGCATCTCATAGGGAGGATCATACGTCTGACTGGCTTAGGACGGTTCCTATCCCCGGATTAGGTTAGACTATGAATGAGAGGTCTTATCGATGTGTTTTGTGCTATCGCTTAGGTATTCCCTTGTTCTCTGTTTTGAAGCCCTGTTCAGCTTGTTCAAGGGTTTTTGATGGGGATATATTTGGGGATCATGCCGTATCGTGTGCTGGCATCGTTGGGATTAAGCATCGTCACAATTTGGTCCGTGATACTCTTGCTGATATATGTTACCGTTCAGGGATATCTGTCGGAAAGGAAGTTAATATTGGATTAGATGGTGGACCTGATAGTGTCTTACGTCCGACAGATATTTTGTTTTATTCTTGGGAGGAAGGTAAAGATGTGTGCGTTGATCTGACTGGTTCTTCTCCATTGACTCGTAGGGGGATGAATGACTTTGTTCCTGGCCGAGCTGTGATTGATGCTGCACAACGTAAACGAAGCAAGTATTTGGCTAAGTGTGCAGCTCTCGGATATGGGTTTCTTCCTTTATCCTTTTCTTCTTTAGGGGAGTTACACGAAGATGCAGTTGCGTTGCTGAAGCGGATCCAGAGATTTTCTAAGGCTCAAGACATTGGAGCGCGCGCTGCTGTACATATTTTCATAGAATAGGTTTTACCATAGCTAAAGGGGTGGGAGCGCAGATAGTGTCTCGACTCCCATCCAATTTGTTGTAAATCCTTTTTGTTTCTAATAAAAGTGATGGTTTTAATAAATAAATAAAAATAATAATAATAATAAACGTCAACGCCAAGAAGAGAGTATTGTTAATGCAATTCGATATTGGGGTATGCCGGGTGGTAGTTTGCAGATTTTGAGGGAGACTTTGGCTGAATCCGCGCCTCCTTTGGTAGATATCGATGAGGAAGGCCTTGATTTAGATGCACGAAATATCAAGCAATGTAGGAGGAAGATTTGTGATGGACATTATACCGCGGCAGTCCGAGTTCTTTCTTCTTCTGGCGTTGCTCCATATAATGATGCTACTCTTGTGGACTTAAAAGATAAGCACCCTTTAAAGTGTGCGCCCTCCTTACCAGATATATCTGTTGATCACCATCACCTCATCGCATCTACATCTGTGGTTTTAGACAGAATTAAGAGTTTTCCTCGTGGCACATCTTGTGGGCGGGATGGGTTGCGTGCTCAACATCTCTTGGATTGCCTAAGTGGCGCCGCTGTTGCTATCTCTGATGATTTAGTAGCATCTATTACAAGTGTCGTAAATCTCTTTCTTGGTGGGAAATGTCCTACGATTTTGGGTGAGTATATTGCTAGTGCCCCTCTAACACCACTAGTTAAGCCGGGTGGTGGTATTCGTCCTATAGCCGTGGGTACTGTTTGGAGGCGTCTAGTCTCTAAGGTTTGTGCTACTATGATTGGTCATTCTTTGGATGGTTACTTAGATGATCTACAATTCGGTGTAGGGTGTCGGGAGGAAGTGAGGCTATACTACATGCTGTTAATCGTTTGATTGAGGGCCATGGAGAGGATGTTGGTTTTACGATGTTGTTGGTGGATTTTAAAAATGCCTTCAACTTGGTAGATCGAGAGGTCATGTTACAAGAAGTCCGTATCCATTGTCCTTCTATATCGAGTTGGGTAGAATTCTGTTACTCGAACCCAGCTAGATTGTATTACGGCGAACACACCTTAAGGTCATGCCAAGGGGTGCAACAGGGCGATCCCCTTGGCCCTTTGCTTTTTGCTTTGGTATTACACCCCTTGATATGTAAGATTCGTGACTCTTTTAGCCTTTCTTTCCACGCTTGGTATTTGGATGATGGCACTATTGTTGGAGATACTTTGGTGGTAGGAAAGGTTTTAGAGTTAATTACAGAGGATGGCCCCCGTTATGGCTTGCATCTTAACGTCGATAAAACCGAAGTTTTTTGGCCACATGAAGACCCGCGAAGCAGACTTGCAGGTATATTTCCACCTAATATTGCTCGACCCTCACATGGTGTTAAATTACTTGGTGTGCCCGCTAGTGTGGATTTTGATTTTTGTACTGAGCTTGTGATGAAGAGGGTGGCCAAAACCATTCTGCTTATGGATGCAGTTTCTAAAATTAATGACCCTCAATGTGAGTTGTTGCTGCTTCGTTCTTGTACGGGTATTTCAAGACTATATTTTACTATGCGCACATGCCCTCCTCGTTTCTTTGAGTCTGCCCAACGTTCTTTTGATGTGGCTCTTCGTTCTTCCCTTGAACGTATTGTGACTGGTTCTGGACCAGGTTTTGGAGATTGGCAATGGAGGCTTGCCACCTTACCTTTTGGATTTGGGGGACTTGGTGTTTATTCTGCAGGTGATGTTTTGAACTATGCCTTTCTTGCTTCACGATTACAATCTGCTGACTTGCAGACTAAGCTTCTTCGGGATTCTGGTATTGTATCCTCTGGGCCTATTTTGGATGATGCATTGTGTGTGTTTAACAAATCTATGGAGACTGGGCTTTTGATTAATCCAAGTGAGATCGCTGCCCCTAAACTCATGAAGAAAATGGCAGATATATATTTCACACAGGTTACCAAAAACGCAGAATCTATATTTTCCTTATCACCTCGACAGATGGCCTTATGGAGATCTCAAAAGGAGGACCACACTTCTGAATGGCTTAGGGCGATCCCTATTTCTGGGTTGGGACAAACTATGAATGGAAAGACTTACCGTTGTGTCTTGTGTTATCGGTTGGGAATCCCCTTATTTTCTACTTCAAAGCCTTGTTCAGCTTGTTCAAGAGTTTTTTCTGGGGATATTTATGGAGACCATGCGGTATCGTGTGCTGGAATTATTGGTATTAAACATCGTCATAATGTTGTACGTGATACCCTTGTCGACATCTGCTATCGTTCGGGGATTTCAGCTGGTAAGGAAGTTGATATCGGGCTGGATGGGGGTTCTGACAAAGCATTACGTCCAGCAGATATATTACTTTACTCGTGGGATGGAGGGCTTGATGTTTGTGTGGATCTGACTGGATCATCACCTTTGACACAAACCGGGATGGTCGATTTTATGCCTGGTCGGGCGGTGGTTGATGCTGCGAAACGTAAACGTGTTAAGTATATGGCTAAGTGTGCGGCTATTGGTTATGGGTTTCTCCCATTTTCTTTCTCTTCCTTTGGGGAATTAGAGGAGGATGCGGTTACCTTGCTGAAGCGGATCCGAAAGTTCTCCATGGTTCAGGACATTGGAGCACGTGCTGCTGTTCATATATTTAATAGGATAAGTTTCGCTATTGCTAAAGGAGTGGGGGCTCAGATAGTATCTCGGCTCCCCACTAACTTTTTGTAAGATATTTTTATTCTAATGAAGTGAAGTTTATAAATAAAAAAAAAAAAAAAAAAAATTAATAATAATAATAATAATAATAATAATAATAATATTGTTATTATTATTATTATTATTATTTAAAAATATAAATAATAAGAGCACGTTTGGTACAGTGGTTTTCAGAGATTAGAAATGAAATAAAGAATTGAATTCTTAGAAATGAAATCCAAGGAAATAGTCTTTTGAATTCCTTTGTTTGGTAGTGTCGGAAATTTGAATTTTAAAAATATAAATAAAAATTATTAATAAATAACAATTAAAAGTTAATAATTAATAATAATAATAAAATAAATAAATAAAAAAATAATTAAAATAATTTAAAATTTTAAAAATAAAAATAATAATAAATAATAATATTAATATTAATATTAATAATAACTATTAAAAGTTAATAATTAATAATAATAAAAAATAATAGAATAATAAAAATATTAATAATAATTATAAATTTTAAAAATAAAAATAATAATAATAATAAAAATAATAATAAATAATAATATTAATATTAATATTAATAAATAAAAATAAAATAAAAAATAATAATTAATAATAATAGTAAAATAAAATATAATAAATAAGAAATATGAAATAAGAAATAAATAATAATAATAATAATAATAAGCATCGTTGGGATTAAGCATCGTTCCAATTTGGTACGTGATACTCTTGCTTATATATGTTACCGTTCAAGGATATCTGTCGGAAAGGAAGTTAATATTGGATTAGATGGAGGACCTGATAGTGCCTTACGTCTGGCATATATTTTGTTTTATTCTTGGGAGGGAGGTAAAGATGTGTGCGTTGATCTGACTGGTTCTTCTCCTTTGACTCGTACGGGGATGAATGACTTTGTTCCTGGTCGAGATGTGATTGATGTTGCACAACGTAAACGATGCAAGTATTTGGCTAAGTGTGTAGCTCTCGGATATGGGTTTCTTCCTTTCTCTTTTTCTTTTCTAGGTGAGTTACAGGAAGATTCAGTTGCGCTGCTGAAGCGGATCCAGAGATTTTCTAAGGCTCAGCTGTTCATATTTTCCATAGAATAGGGTTTGCTATTGCTAAAGGGGTGGGAGCGCAGATAGTTTCTCGACTCTCATCCAATTTGTTGTAAATCCCTTTTTGTTTCTAATAAAGTGATGGTTTATAAAAAAAATAAAAAATATACTAATAATAATAATAATAATAATAAATAATTATAATAATTATAATTATAATAAATAATGACAATAAAAAAATTAATAACAATAATAATAATAATAATAATAAATAATAATATTAATAATAATAATAACAATAATATTAAAATAAATATTATTATTATTATTATTATTTTATTATTATTATTATACATCACTTCATTAGAATAATAGGATTTACAAAAAATTAGTGGGAAGCCGAGATATTATTTGGGCCCCCACTCCTTTAGCTATAGCAAAACCAATCCTATTAAATATATGAATAGCAGCACGAGCCCCTATATCTTGGGTCATGGAGAACTTTCTGATCCGCTTGAGCAACGTAGCTGTCACACCCCACCATGGCGGAACATGGGGCGCGACGTATGGATATCATCACAACATGGTGTGTCTATAGAGATAACTATATGAAATAAGAAATGTCGTAAAAATGGTGACACGAAGGTCATGACAATATCTCAACAAATGCAAGGGGTCTAGGTAAGTAAGTAACAATCCTACTTCTTACCCAAGACAACAAATATCATACCAAAACAATCATATGTGTGCCACAGTATCACTTATTAAAATGAACAAACAAATAAAACTAAGAAGGAAACGGGGATATCCTTCTATATGCATTCCTACTCTCTCCAAGTCCTAGCCACGTAAGTTCTCATGCTTAACCATAGTATCACCTGAAAGAGACACTAAAACACGTCAACATAAAGTTGGTGAGAGTCATAGGTTTAGACTCCAACACAAGACAAGTCATAAGCTGTGAATACCATAAACCAATAAACATATGGACAATGCGCTACAATCATGTACTAACAACTAGCATTCAAGTTCAATCAATCATTACAGTTCCAAGGCATCACGCCTTACCAACAATCACAATTTCCAAGGCATCACGCCTTACCAACAATCACAATTTCCAAGGCATCACGCCTTACCAACAATCACAATTTTCAAGGCATCACGCCTTACCAACAATCACAATTTCCAAGGCATCACGCCTTATCATTAACCATAGGTCCCATAGGCGCCCATACACCTATGTACCTTTCCAATCCAGATCACACACAAACAAGAATCACATAGCAGTTAATCACATAAATGTACACACAAGTCCATCTCAAACCTTAAACATTCACAGCATTAATTTAGAAAATAATTCAACACAGTGTCTCTTCCATCCCATCTGGAAGTCAAAATCAATAGTAAACATGGGACTATGAAACTCACCTGATAGCTTCTTCACAAGTCCTCGCACTAGCAACAAGCTAACAAACCAAAAACACGAAATCAATACACGAACCTATCACTAAGATGGCTCATCAACCTATGATGGACATCTAGTCTATTCCCATATAAAAACCTCATTGATAAGCTCTAACCATCCCATTAACCTTCCCTAACAAGTCCTTAACTTGATTAAGTCTAATAACTATCCCGTTCATATTTTACACAAATCAGTCCCAGTTTTTAAGTCTCAAAACTTTAAGTCAAATGTCCACTTAAACATACCCATGGTTTCTGTAAAAGGAATATTCATACCCTTACATATGTTGGCTAACACCTCCCACTTGCCCTAACCTTAAAGCTACTGTTAAGGCCCCGATATACATATATCTACTTTTGTCATTCCAGATTTCCTGATTTTAAACGTACTAAAAGTTTGTTACCATTAAGGGGTCTTACCCTAAATCACAACCTTAGCCCAAGTGCAGATACTTACTACAATATATAAACCATCTCTAATGTTCGTGAGAAGATCCCAATGCAACCCTAAGTACCCCAAACAACCCAAAACTTAAAAAGAAAACAGGCTGAATTCAAAACTGTTTTGACCTCCGACTGTTGTAACCTGTTTTTGACCCACTTCCCCACCTCCAATTTAGTTCTCGTTTCTTGCATTGGAAAGCTACTTCAAATATCTTTCCAGGGGTACTTGGATCGTAAAATAAGAGTTTATAGAACTCCCAATATGATCAAAACAATTGACTCAAAATTCTGCCCAATTTTTAAAAACGGGTTTAACAAAATCAACCTCATTAATTAACCCTAATCCCTCTAATTACAAACCCTAGTTTATGTAATCATTATAACACCATTAATATAACATTAATTTAATGTTCTTAAATTAAACCCTAACATAAATCCATCATAAGATGATTATAAAAACATAAAAACAATTAAATTAAAAAGGGTTATGGAGGTTTACCTTTGATTTATGAAAACCCCCAAAATTATGAAGAACCCTAAAAACCCTCATGAAAACCCACGAATTTTTTTAATCTCCAGGGAATAATAGTGAATTTTGATTTTGATTAAAAACAATATATAGGGTGTACATAAAATCCTAATCCAAAAATAAGCCCACTTTCCTTTTTTCCCTCTTTTTCCCTCTTTTTCCCTTCTTTTCTGCGTCCAAAACGGACTATGCACCCTTAAAATTAGTTTTTTTTTCCTTTTTATTATTAATATATGTATTAATAATATTACCGTAATTTTCCTTAATTTATTTCAGCTCCTAAAGCCTCCAAAACCTCAAAACCGTAAAACTAGTCAGTTTTTACGCGATTACCGTAAAAGACGTAAAATATACACTTAAAAAAAATCTCAAATTTTGAAATAAACTTTATAACTAAGTCCTAAATGACTTAAAACCATCCCGAAAAATATTCATATGGATAATTACCTCACCCGAGACCTCTAAATGCTAAACCGTAAATCCTAAAAAATACACTATTACGATAATACTTATACGTATACGTAAACACCAAAATATCACCATTTCATTTCATAGTCACTAATTGTGAGCTCATGAACATGAAATAACCATTCCTCGATTTACATATGAGTACTTCTATACTCATAAATGATAACCACACCAACCTCGTTCACACAAAATAAACACGTAAACACACAATTCAAGTAAGCACACATAAAATAACATAAAAGTAAGACCAAGTGACAAATCCAAAACCTAGGGTTGTCACATCACTCCCTCCTAATATAAATCTCGTCCCGAGATTTACTCCCAAACTCCAACTTATTCTCAGCAAACAAACGAGGATACATATCCCTGATAAAACCTCCACGTTCAAACGTGAACTCAGTTTATACTAAAATAATCTCAACCAACAAGACATGAGCCTTAACCGTCCGCGAGGAAACTTATTAAAACCATAAAGTTATGTAACCAACCTAACTAAATCTCGCAACTCATCAAACAAGAACTGTCTTGAAACCAAGTTAGGAGCCATCACATAACTCGACGGGTTTAAAACTGTCACCCCGATTTCAGTCTTACACATAAATACCATAAATCAAAACTCATCAAATATAACCACGTATTCTAAAGTCTAAAGAACTCTCACATTCCATCCCAACTCATCTCTATGTTAACCCTGCAAGTGTTCATTACCACAAAATACCTAAAACACATGTTTACTCAATGTTGTCCGAAAATTAACCTTGAACTCGACACTTGCACAATTAATTCGACCAAGCTACTGACTTCTAATTACCAAAATTTCTGAACATTCGGAAAGTACGTTCCGATTACATAATTTTAGGCTTTTGAATCACTCAAAAAGCTTTAAAAACGAATAAGTTATGACCAAAACGATTTTACCTAAAATCTGCCAAGACATTAGCGACAGTTTCTGACAGTTTAACGACGAATTCTGACAGTTTAGCGACAGTTTCTGCCTACTCCGATTTATACCCAAAAAATGATTTTAAACCCTAATTTATTTTAATTCCAGAAAATTAAAACTCTCACCCATCATATGATTAAATACATGACTTTAACATATTTAATTTTTAAAAAAAAAAATTCTAACTAAAGAACAATAACTTTAGGTGATCAAAACCAAAATATTTTAAAATAAACAAGCCATGCTTAAATGTAAAAAAAAAATTTATATTCCACTTTATTTCAAACACGTTTTCGACACTTTACCCTCATTTTATGGACTACCAACAACAAATTTTTTTTACTATTTGCAAGTTCTATTTTTTTACCATGTAAGACTCAAAACAAAAGATATCGTTATTCCAAAATAAATCTTCACCCTCCCAATAGCTTCTACACCAAAACTGCCGTACAAACAACCACGTGAAATGAGAACTCGATAAATGCGCTACTACAGAAGTTGAACATCCCAAAGAGAAAAGAGGTAGAAAACCATCCTAAGAATACAACCCATAAGTAGAAGGGATATATACATATATAGGCATACGCGTACATACACTCAAATCCATCCAACGTATACTATACAAACATGTATTAACCCTCTTCCATGCAACCATACTCAGGAATCCATTAATGTTGTGGTACTTGTATAACTATGTTGGCCACCATACTTAAACCAGTCCCCTTTCACTAATGCACTCCCTCCTATGATGACACTTATAAGAATTAATACTACACATAACACATCAGTCTACCAACTCAAATAAGCACATAGATCCTACAACTCATATAAGCAAATAACCACAACATAAAGTAAGATCCAAAATCCATGTATTAAAATAACGTAGCCAATGCATGAAACATATAAACTTGTAATCCAGCTGAACCACCGTAGACAAAATTCAAAATGTATAAAGAACATGAAAAAGTAATTAAACGGAATCCAACAATGACGAACGTATACGACTATAGTTCAACCCGCACTATTCAAAACTCGTAAAGAAAATAACATGTAGTTAAGTATGAACCATAGTAGTTCATAACCTAACAAATACTGCGAAAATAATAATCAAACACATCAATTACTATAAAATGCACACATACTCCTATGACGCCTATATGCAGGGACCCTTAAGCTATAGACTAGGCTACACGACTAGGCAACCTAATTCTCTATAACCATTGTCTCTGATACCATTCTGTCACACCCTACCATGGCGGAACATGGGGCGCGACGTATGAATATCATCACAACATGGCGTGTCTATAGAGATAACTATATGAAATAAGAAATGTTGTAAAAATGGTGACACGAAGGTCATGACAATATCTCAACAAATGCAAGGGGTCTAGGTAAGTAAGTAACAGTCCTACTTCTTACCCAAGACAACAAATATCATACCAAAACAATATTATGTGTGCCACAGTGTCACTTATTAAAATGAACAAACAAATAAAACTAAGAAGGAAACGGGGATATCCCTCTATATGCATTCCTACTCTCTCCAAGTCCTAGCCACTTAAGTTCTCATGCTTAACCATAGTATCACCTGAAAGAGACACTAAAACACGTCAACATAAAGTTGGTGAGATTCATAGGTTTAGACTCCAACACAAGACAAGTCATAAGCTGTGAATACCATAAACCAATAAACATATGGACAATGCGCTACAATCATGTACTAACAACTAGCATTCAAGTTCAATCAATCATTACAATTCCAAGGCATCACGCCTTACCAACAATCACAATTTCCAAGGCATCACGCCTTACCAACAATCACAATTTCCAAGGCATCACGCCTTACCAACAATCACAATTTCCAAGGCATCACGCCTTATCATTAACCATAGGTCCCATAGGCGCCCATACACCTATGTACCTTTCCAATCCAGATCACACACAAACAAGAATCACATAGCAGTTAATCACATAAATGTACACACAAGTCCATCTCAAACCGTAAACATTCACAACATTAATTTAGAAAATAATTCAACACAGTGTCTCTTCCATCCCATCTGGAAGTCAAAATCAATAGTAAACATGGGACTATGAAACTCACCTGATAGCTTCTTCACAAGTCCTCGCACTAGCAACAAGCTAACAAACCAAAAACACGAAATCAATACACGAACCTATCACTAAGATGGCTCATCAACCTATGATGGACATCTAGTCTATTCCCATATAAAAACCTCATTGATAAGCTCTAACCATCCCATTAACCTCCCCTAACAAGTCCTTAACTTGATTAAGTCTAATAACTATCCCGTTCATATTTTACACAAATCAGTCCCAGTTTTTAAGTCTCAAAACTTTAAGTCAAAATTCCAATTAAACATACCCATGGTTTCTGTAAAAGGAATATTCATACCCTTACATATGTTGGCTAACACCTAACACCTCCCACTTGCCCTAACCTTAAAGCTACTGTTAAGGCCCCGATATACATATATCTACTTTTGTCATTCCAGATTTCCTGATTTTAAATGTACTAAAAGTTTGTTACCATTAAGGGGTCTTACCCTAAACCACAAACTTAGCCCAAGTGCAGATACTTACTACAATATATAAACCATCTCTCATGTTCGTGAGAAGATCCCAATACAACCCTAAGTACCCCAAACAACCCAAAACTTAAAAAGAAAACAGGCTGAATTCAAAACTGTTTTGACCTCCGACTGTTGTAACCTGTTTTTGACCCACTTCCCGACCTCCAATTTAGTTCTCGTTTCTTGCATTGTAAAGCCACTTCAAATATCTTTCCAGGGGGTACTTGGATCGTAAAATAATAGTTTATAGAACTCCCGATATGATCAAAACAATTGACTCAAAATTCTGCCCAGTTTTTAAAAACGGGTTTAACAAAATCAACCTCATTAATTAACGCTAATCCCTCTAATTACAAGCCCTGATTTATGTAATCATTATAACACCATTAATATAACATTAATTTAATGTTCTTAAATTAAACCCTAACCTAAATCCATCATAAGATGATTATAAAAACATAAAAACAATTAAATTAAAAAGGGTTATGAAGGTTTACCTTTGATTTATGAAAACCCCCAAAATTATGAAGAACCCTAAAAACCCTCATGAAAACCCACGAATTTTTTTAATCTCCAGGGAATAATAGTGAATTTTGATTATGATTAAAAACAATATATAGGGTGTACATAAAATCCTAATCCAAAAATAAGCCCACTTTCCTTTTTTCCCTCTTTTTCCCTTTTTCCCTTCGTTTCTGCGGCCAAAACGGACTATGCACCCTTAAAATTCGTTTTTTTCCTTTTTATTATTAATATATGTATTAATAAGATTATCTTAATTTTTCTTAATTTATTTCAGCTCCTAAAGCCTCCAAAACCTCAAAACCGTAAAACTAGTCAGTTTTTACGCGATTACCGTACAAGACGTAAAATATACACTTGAAAAAAAATATCAAATTTTGAAATAAACTTTATAACTAAGTCCTAAATGACTTAAAACCATCCCGAAAAATATTCATATGGATAATTACCTCACCCGAGACCTCTAAATGCTAAACCGTAAATCCTAAAAAATACACTATTACGATAATACTTATACGTATACGTAAACACCAAAATATCACCATTTCATTTCATAGTCACTAATTGTGAGCTCATGAACATGAAATAACCATTCCTCGATTTACTTATGAGTACTTCTATACTCATAAATGATAACCACACCAACCTCGTTCACACAAAATAAACACGTAAACACACAATTCAAGTAAGCACACATAAAATAACTTAAAAGTAAGACCAAGTGACAAATCTAAAACCTAGGGTTGTCACAGTAGCCGCATCCTCCTCTAGTTCCCCCAAAGAAGAGAATGAAAAAGGAAGAAAACCATACTCGATAGATGCAAACTTAGTCCCATACTTTACACGTTTACGATGTGTCGCATCAACCACCACACGACCGAGCATAAAATCATTCGTCCTAGTTTGTGTCAAGGGTGAAGACCCAGTCAGATACACACACACATCAAGTCCTCTATCCCATGAATAAAGCAACATATCTGCTGGACGTAGGGGTTTGTCACGCCCCCCATCCAACCCAATATCAACCTCCTTACCGGCTGAAATCCTCGATCGATAACATATGTCAACAAGGGTGTCACGAACAACGTTATGGTGATGCTTGATAACAATAATACCAGCACATGATACAACATGATCTCTATAAATATCTCCATTAAACACCCTGGAACAAGCTGAACAAGGCTTCGAAACAGAAAATAAGGGGATACCTAACCGATAACACAAAATACAACGGTAGGTCTTACCATTCATAGTTTGTCCCAACCCAGAAATAGAAACCGTCCTAAGCTAGTCAGATGTGTGATCTTCCCTTTGAGATTTCCATAAGGCCATCGATCGAGGAGATAAAGAAAACGAGGATTCCGCATTTTTTGTAACCCGTGCGAAATATATATCTGCCATTTTCTTCATGAGTTTGGGGGTAGCAATCTCACTTGGATTACTCAAAAGATCAGTCTCCAAATATGTATTAAAACCACACAATGCATCATCAAAAATAGATCGAGAAGCTACAATACCAGTATGCCGAAGAAGCTTAGTCTGCAAGTCAGCAGACTGTAATCGTTATTATTGTTATTTTTGTTATTGTTATTATTATTATTATTGTTATTATAATAAACATCACTTCATTAGAATAACAAGATTTACAAGAAATAATTGGATTATTATTGTTATTATTATTTAAAAAAGATATTATTAATAATAAGTGTATATAACTAGGAAATGGTTTTCTTACCAAATATAATAGAAATAATTTTTACAAAATTTACAAAGAGTGAAATCCTTAAGAATTCAACTCTGTATCCATTTTATTTCTCTACCAACCAAAAAATGGAAATGAAATCATTTCCATTTCCTTCCCTTCAATCCTTATGTGTTATGGTGTAAGCGACATTGTTGAAAAGGGGAATGCATGCTTGCAAGATCTGAAACGACTTAATTGGTTGTGGAAGCATGCATGAATTTAGGTAAAGGTATGGACGCTATTAATATGTGAACGTAATCAATTTATCTTTAATTTACACAGAATTCGTATAGATTGTGCGAAAGGCTAAAAATATATACTCCGTATTATATTATATATGTGAAAACTCAAAATTTAATTTCAAAGAAAGTTATTTCATTTTTGTAATTTTATGTTTTACAGTAATATTTGTAAAAACTTCAGATAGATTATTAAAACATTATGATTTTAGTTATGTTTTTTTTATCACTGTTTAGTATAAGCTTTCCCACATAATCTCCATTCATTTAGCTGCGAAAAGTTTAACGTATACCCTTACCTTAACATACACTCAATCAACCAATCATAACCATTTTTTTTGTCATGTAACAAAAAAAACTCATTTTTTAAAAGTTAAATATCTCAGAAACTGTTCATCGTTACGTAAAACAAAACATACCACCGCGACGAGAATTAAATCATCTTTCTATCGAGGGGCACACGTATATACTTTCGATGAATTTTTTTTTCGATTTTTTTCTTGATTCACGTATGAGAGAATCATATATGATTTGTGCACGAATCATATATGATCTTCTGAAATCATATATGATCCATATCACGAATCATATATGATTTCTGAAAATATTATATGATTCGCGAACAAATCATATATGATTCTGTCAGACGTGACTTAAAAAAATTTTGAAAAAAGAGTTCGGGGCTATTTGACAAAATAATATGACTTAACGGTGAATGAATCAACTATGCTGAATAATTCGAAGATTCTGAATGAATTACACTCTGAACCGTAAAGAACATTTGAAAACTAATCTAAATCAACACTCTGAACGACTAAAATTATCATTTTTGTTTCACATATGACCTTATGTTAGTGACGAAGCCAGGATTTTATGTACGGGTGAGCCAAAAATTAATATAGCATAAATTCAAAGGATATCGTCAAGATTAAATAATATAATTCTAATAATCTACTTCAAATAAATGAACATTGCACAACATGGCTTGCACAGTAGAATTAGAATCTTTCGTGTGTCAAAATTTTGACCTAAAAATTGAACTAAAATGTGACAAAATGTATATTTGAGCAATCTAACAAGTGACAATGCTTCAAATACATATGAATTTTTTTTTGAATGGCAGTTTGGTGCAGCTGAGTATCCTGCGTGCCACCGAGGCACCAAGTCTCTCAACCCGAGTTCGAATCATCTCACGAAGAGAATATCAACCCCCATGCTAGCCATCCAGTTTCCCATTAAAGGGCTTCAAGGCATTGCGATGAGATTCAAACCCGGCTGGTAATTCTGGGAAAATCCCCCATATGGGGAATGACAGGAGTCGAACCCCTGACCTACCCCACATGGAGACTATAACCAAATGTATCCATCCAACTGAGCTAGACTATAACCAAATGCATACATATGAAATACACATAAGTAAGGATAAAAAAGACATGAACATTAATATAGGGATAACCATTTGGGTGGGCCAAATTATCATACAATGCACTTAGTTCTAAACTACTAATATGCATACTTAGTAACTTTGAGAATGTGTGGTGGGCCTTCGTCCTTGCCTTATGTAAATTAAAATTTAATAGCAATACTTTGATAATATGATATGAAAAAACATTTTTTATGGTAAAACAAAGTGTTCCTATCATATTATATAAACGTCCATAATGTTCTAGTAAATTAAAATGATACTCCAGCGTCGAAGTTTCAGAGATAAAATTTTCAATTTATAACATGCAAACTTGCCAACTACAATACAAAAGAATAGAATGAAATATAATAAATAAATAAAAAAGAAAAAAAGGATAGAAATAGACAACGTCACTCAATGATTTTGCATCATTTTAGCACTGTCCAATACAGAACCTTACTAAATTGTACAGTGATATTTCTTTTTTTTATCAAATAACCTAACTATTGACCGATTTCTAATTTCTCCTCTTAATGATTCAATTAAAAGGATATCAAAAACCTCTTTCGTCAAAAGTATATACATGTGCCCTCGATAGAAAGATGGTTTCATTCTCGTTGTAATGGTATATTTTTTTTCGTTTAACGATTTATTGTTTGTGAGATATTTAATTTTAAAAAACATGATAGGAAATGGGTTTTAAAAAAATGGATGAGTATAATTAGTTGATTGTATTTATATTATTTTAAAGGTTTACATAAATTTTAACTCTCGCTTAGATAAAACGTAATATTTACATAAAATCTATATATCCTATAAAGGGTGTATCATGATTGTTGGAAAGTTGAAAAGTTGAAAAACTTGAAATTTTCAACAATTCCATATATAGAATTATAGAATTATAGAATTGGAATTGGACAAGCAATCGCAAGGAAATAATATGCATGAAAAGTGAAAGTTGAATTGTTTATGTCTTATTTATGGCATTGTTTAAAAATTAATTACACCTCTAATACAACAGATAAATGAATTGTGATTTTGGAAATGTTGAAATTATATATAGTAATGTAGTAAATCTTGAAGTTCATATATTTGAATTCTTGAAATTCTTAATGAACACACGGATTGCAAATTGCAAAAATAAAAAAAACACGATTAATAAATGGTCTAGGAATAGAACGAGAAGACTTTTTAAACATGGCAGTTATGCAAACATAATATTTATCAAAACCACCTATTTTATATGTCTTATGTTTAGGAAGGTTAATTAAAGTTTTAAATGCTATTTCTAATTATACTATGTCTTTTATACGCATATCTCATCTTTACAAGTTTGCATGCGTTACAAGTTCATCCATATGTGCAATTTCAAATTCAAATTTGAATGATATGTATAAATCATTGCCTAACTTAGATTTAATGATTCATAATTATACGCATTTTATTAATATATATGCCTTCATCAACTAAACATTTTCATATCATCTCTCTTTCTACATGTAGTTTTTTAATTTGCAATTCTTGATCCATTTTCCTATTTTAATGTGTATGTTTAATTTGGTTTCCAGTAGATTATGTATTGTTTGGATCTTGCAGGATCGTATTGTTTTGATCTTGCAGGCTCCTCCACAACATCGGCATGATTACCGTAAGATATATTACCTATAATAACATTTACCATGGGGAAATATATTATTTAACTACAGTATATGAATAGAAGATGTTTGTTAGTAGTATGAGCAATGGTTAGAGGTACACAAGTTTGTCATAAACCTTTATTTCTTTACTTTTTTTGGTATAAATGCCATTCACACACAAAAGCTCTGTCAATGAGATATGTTCGAGTTAAGAAGAAGATGAGTGATCATCCTTTGGTGTGGAATATTTCGCCTGTTAAGACCTAATTGCTTATACTATTAGCGTACTTTTTAAAAATTAGTTTGATGAAAAAGATATTTCATAGTTGAAGCTTTCGTGGAGAACAGTAAAGTGCATTGTGTGTTTTTGTTTTCCACATTTAGTTATTTTGTGTGTTTTAGAAGTATGTGTATGTTTTTATGTTAAATGTATATTATAATTACTTATATGACAAAATATTACTTATGGACTGTACGTGGTGGTGAATCCTAAATCGATGATGATGTAGATTAGATATGTAAATACGAAGGATGAAGATGCTTAGTGTTATTATATTTCTACACAATACATTTTCTTGTTTATTTATCATTGATCATGTAATCTAAATTTCATAAGATTTATGAACATGAAGCTAAAATTTGTGAAAAACACATTTACCAAAACACTTTCATCTCATTATTGTCGGATATTTTGGCTCTAACTTTTCATTATTATTTCTCTTTGTTGCTCTATAAGTTCATTGAGGTTCAAATTTCATCCTTTTTCTTGTATAACACTTGAACATATTTTTTGTTTAACAATTACTTCGAATGAAAGTCATGTAATAAAAAGACATAGATTGAGGATACCGAATTATAATGCAACCACATATATAATGAAAAGATAAATGTCATAATTCACAGAGGTGACTCAAGGGGTGTGCAAGTGGTGCGTGATATGAGCAAAAACTCATATCAATTTATCAACAAATCACCCTAAAACACAATAAAAATACCTATACTTTGTGCTATAAAGCGGAATTATGTGGTATGTTTTGTGTTTGTGCTCAAATAGGTAAGAAGGATACAGTTTCAAGCAAACAAAGGAAAATCAAGCTTAATTTGATGAAAAAGACAAAGAAGGATCAAAAGTGACAAGACTTTGAAGACAAAGGACCTATCTTGAAAATCTGCCAAAGATGAAGGACCAAAAGTGCAAATTTTGGAAAAGTCAAGATCATAGTCAAATTTGGTCAACATTCAAGTCAAACAAATCATAGGGTTTCAAATGTGAAAGATGAAAGTTGAAGGATCAAATATGTCAAAAAAATGAAGTTTGGGGACTGATTCATACTCTACATAAACTACAAGGGCTGAAATTGTCAATTTTATACCAAGTTTAGTGTTTGATCCAGCTTTGTACAATGCAACCAATGGGAGGCCAAGAAATAAGTCACACGGATCACCACCTAGGCGCCAGCTGGCCACTAAAGCCGCCAAAGCATTAATTACTCAATCTCAACAGTCAATCCCACTCAGACTTTTTCAACCAATGGCATTGAGACATGCAATAATCAATTTATCCAAAATGGATAGTGATCCACAACTCATGCTGACATCCAATATAAACATGACACGTGTCATCTTCATCGAAACGTATTTCCAGAATCGACTTTGAGCTAGAAGCAATTTCAAGGGATGTTATAAACATGAAACTTGTTCGTTTTTGAGAGACAAACTCAATGGTCACAACCAATTAAGCTGAAATCAAACCAAGAGAAAATCCCCAAATCTGTTCTTCATCAGCAAAATTCATTTGGTAGATTTTTGACACGTGGAAGCCTGGGATTGGTTCCAACACGTCACCAACCCCAATTACTCTACTCCTGAAGTCTATAAATACCATGTTCAACTTTCATTTCTTGTAGTTGTAAAAAGTGTGAAATCACACAAACTTAGTTTTTCCTCTCAACTCATTTCTTAGTTTTAGCTTAACAACTCAAGAGTTTGACACACTCTTGAGTCTGTTATAGTTAGTTGTAACAGTTTAACTACCCTTGTAACTACTTTCTTTACTCAATAAAATTCAAATTTCCATTTTCCCTCCAAAGTTCTCATACTATTCTACTGTTCATTACCTGCTTCATTGATCCCATTTGTTGCTGATTTTGGTTTGTTATGATCATCACTTGATCATAACTGACTAAGTTTGAAGATTGTAGCTGTGTACCTATTTTGATCATCCAGTTCCATTTCTAGCAGATTTTGATGAGTTCTAGTTCATTAATGGCAGATTTGATGGTTGTAGCTGATTGATTGGTTGTTGATAGTGTGTTCTAGTGCTAAGGTGGTGGTTAGCACTAGACTAGAGAGCTCAGCGCTCCTCTACTCCCCAAAGGAGGCCTTTGCTAAAGGTTTACATGTTCTGATTTTCAATTCTACTTAACAGTTGAATGTCTGCTTCATTCTAGCTTAATCTTGCTTGATTGTATGATAAAAGTTGTTTTAGCCTGTTTCTGATCTGATTTTAGTGTTGTTGTAGCTTATTGTGTATCTTAATCCTGCTTATTGCTTTCATTCTTGTCCTGTTTTTCAAGCATTCAGCAGTCACTTAGCTTTTTAGTCCATTTGAGTTTTAGTTGTTGTCATTGCTTGTTATTAGTTCTCATACCTTTCATTGTGGCTACTAAACTTGGTGTGATAGCAATTTTTACTCAGTTTAACCTTTTGATCATTAAGTCTTCATTAAAAGTTCATAAAGATCAGTAAAGAGGTGTTTGGCATTAGCTTTGATTCAGTTTTAAAGTGTTAGAAATTGGCAAGTTTTGGTTCATTTTCAGTTAACAAGTCATTATAAACAGTTTTAAGTCACTTTCAAGTCAAATTTCTATTCAAAAAGGCAAATGGTCATATAAAAGTGTGGGTCAGTTTTGTACAAGTTCTTTTTCTGAAAGTTCTGATTTTAATCTACCTGGCATTTCTTTGTTAGTTGATGGAATTACACCAAACCAGTTCTCAAATTTCACTCAATATATGAACTTTCATCTTGAATAAGGAAACTGTACAGTATTCAAAATTCAGCAAGAAATAAGCAAAAGTTTAAGGGTAGGAGCAAATGCAAGTTTCTGTAACTTGGTGAACTGCTTTTTCATATCTCCATTTCCACTTCATTAACTGGTCAATTTTCTTTCACAATTTCATTCAATAAGTGTTCCTGGTTAAATTTTGAGAATTTGGGTTATTGAAAAATCTGGTCAACGAAAGTCAACATAAGCACTCTTTTTGCTTATTTTCAGATTCTGAGCTTATTACTTGATGATTTTCTATGAGACTTAATTTCCCGTCCTTCTTTTGAGCTTATTAACAAGAATTTCCATAAAAATCTAGTTGTGCAAGTCTGGATTAGCTTATAGCTTATTTTGTGCTTATTGAAGTCAGCTTATCATCTTTTTAGTAAGTTTCAGCCAATTTCCTTTGATAGGTCTAGCTTAAATCTGATTTTAAGTAGTTTGCAATTTGTTTGAACAAATTTAGTTAAGAAATAAGCTCAAACGAGCTTATTGAAGTTAGTAACCCGTTTTTGGTAAAAAGTTTTGAAAAATTGCACTTTGGTCCTTTTATAATTAGTCAGTTTATAATCTTGGCTAATCTTTCAATTTTTTAGGGTTTGCAAAAAAATCAGTCCTTATACTTTCAAGTTTGTTCAAAATCAGTTTGGCAGTTTCAATTTTGTTGGAAAGTAGTTATATTGTTTGAACAATTTTCATTTCTAGTCCTCATAGTTTACTGTTTTTACACATCTAGTCCTTTTACTTGTTAGCCTTACATTTTTAGCATTTAAATTTCAGATAATTTACATTTCTAGTCCTTTTAGTTTGTAAAATTTACATTTGGCATTTTAATTGAATAAAAATTTGGTATTTGCACTGTGTTTTACATATAAGTAGACGATATTTTTCATTTTTGCAAGGCTTGTTTGAATTAGCAATAGAATATCCAAAAAACATTACCAACCAAGAACAATTAAAAACCCGATATTGCTAGGACTTTCAATTTGTTAAGAACTGAGAAAAACGAACTTCAACTATACACATTTCAAATGGCGCCGCTGCCGGTTCTTTGACTTTACGAGAGACTATCGATTGACGGTTTTCATTGGCTTTTGGGATCCGTTCACCTAGTGAACGTTATTTTTACGTATCATAAATAAAAAACAAATAAAAAATCAAAAATATAAAAATATATAAAAACTAAAAAATTAACAAAACAATTATTTTCCTAAAGAATTGACCAAATAAATTAAAAAATCCAAAAAGCAATCTTTTTCCTATGAGATTGCACCCAAAAATATATATTATTGGATTCTCTCGGTTTTTACGTACATATAGTATTTTCTCTTAAAAACTCATAAATACAAAAATATTTTCCATATATTATTATAAGTAAATACATATACGTATAAGAACAACCAATCTACATATTCTCCATAAGTATTGCCAAGGCAATACACCGTGTTGAGGGGCGTTCCGGTCCTTGACACGTGTATCGATCAAACAAAATAAAGCAAGAATAGATAAATACTCTCAATAAGCAACAATTCGAAGAATACAAACAATTAAGTGAATAGAAAGGCGATGTTCTATAAAATGCCATCTAAGGGTCAATAGGTACTTAAGTGCTTCGCGCCACCTAACCCCCCGTTCACTTGTGAGTATTCTAAGAAGGAAGGCTTCATTGCGGGTCTTGCACCCAAGTAGTACATACATATATATTATTTTCTTGTGGATATTTCATATTGAAACTCGAAGAGGATAATCCTTTTCTCTTCAAAGTCACACGAGAGCTTCTCTCTCATTCCTCGTATTGAGTTGCATGCTCACTCGCGGGCGTGCACAAATACCGATTGGTGTACAACCTCTTCCTCCGAAAAGGAAGAAAAAGAGAAAGAGTAAGACCACCACTGTCCATCAAGCCGATCACGATAATCGTGCTTTGATTCATCCACAACAAGGAGCCATGGCTGTTGATAATCGTTCTTTGATGGAACGTTTGCAATCCAATGTTCATGGATATGCCAATGCTATTAGGATTCCTGACATTCCCGCAAATTCGTTTGAGCTAAAAACGGATATGATTACCTTGGTTTCTAAAACACCTTTCTATGGTCACAAGAATGATGATCCTCATGATCACCTTAAGAGATTCCTTGCTCTTTGCAATACCCTTAAGTACAATGGAGTTCCACATGATGCTATTAAGTTGATATTAGTGCCATTTTCACTAGAGGGACCCGCTAAGCATTGGTTAGACACCCAACCACCCGATAGTATCACCACATGGGATGGTTTCACCACTAAGTTTTTGAACAAGCTCTTTCCTCCATCTAAGACCACGGCCTTGAGGAACTTAATTATAGGCTTTCAACAAAAACCTAGTCAATCCTTTAGTGATGCTTGGGAGGAGTTTAGAGAGTTATTGAGAAGATGCCCTAACCATGGATTGGATGAAGTTCACCAAATCAATACTTTCTATAATGGCCTTAAACCTCATCACCAAGATTCACTCAATGCTTCCGCGGGAGGGAATATTCTTCTTAAATCCATTCAAGAGGTCGTGGACATCATTGAGACTAAAGCAATGGTTCAAACAAACACTCAATTTGAAGAAAGGGTTCATGTTATCCAAAACACTTCTCAAACACCTTGTGATAACCAATTCCTCAAGATTCAACAAGAGATCCTTCAAAAAATGGATAGTGGTCAACAAGAGCTTATTCAAGCCATTAAGAGCCTTTCATTGAACAATTCTTCAAATGATGTGAATGCCATTACTCTTTCTTGTGTAACTTGTGGAGGTCCCCATTCTTATGAACAATGTGATAAGGTGCAAGGTTATCAAGGTGAATGTTATGCTTACCAAGAGGAACATCGTGAACACTTCAAGCCAAATATCAATCCAAATAACCTTTCTTACAAGTCCCAAAATTACCTTACTCTACCGGGATTCCCACCCCAACCACCCACCCAACTTCAACAAAATCCTCCTCAAGTGTTACAAAGGAATCAAGGGCAAAGACCACCTTACCAAGGAAATAACTACAAGGCACCCAACAATGTTCAACATCAAGGAAATACCTTTTATCCATCACATCAAGGATTTAATCAACCACTTCCACCTTTCCCAAATCAAGGAGATTCTCAAATACCAAATCAAGCTTACCCTCAACTTCAAAATCAAGGATATGGGATGCAAGAGACTCATGAGTATGTTGACAAGAAAATGCGTGAAATTGAAAAGAGAATGAATGACCAAATGAAACTTGCATTGGAAACACAAACCAATAGGCTTTTAATGGCATATAATCAAAGACCACAAGGGGCTTTACCTTCCAACACACAAACAAATCCAAGAGCAAATGTCAATGCTATTTCAACAAGAAGTGGAAAGACAACAAAGGATCCTTCACCTCCTAAGCCTCCTATTGTTCCACCCACTTTTGTTCCTACTTGTGAAAAGCCTTCTACCTCTACTTCACCACCTCAAAATGCTCCCATTCAATCAAACACACCTTCTCAACCTATTCTTACTTCTCCTTTACCTTCCACACCTCCAAATGAAGAAGCTAACCAAGACAAATCTTCCACTACAACACCTATTCCACCTACACCAAAACCAACTCTTCCATATCCTTCAAGGTTGAAAAAGGACAAGTTAAAGAACAAGGATGACATCCAAGTATCAAATTTCTTAAGGATGTTCAAGCAACTCAACATCAACATATCCTTTGCGGAAGCTCTTGCTTATATGCCAAAGTTTGCTAAGATGTTCAAGGATTTACCCTCAAACAAAGAAAAATTGGTTGATTTGCCCAACACATCCCTTAATGAAAATTGTTCCGTCGTGCTACTTAAAACCTTACCAACAAAACTTGGAGATCCGGGGCGCTTCTTGATACCTTGTAATTTTCCCCGTGTAGAAAATTACATGGCTTTGGCGGATCTAGGGGCAAGCATTAACCTCATGCCTTTATCGGTTTGGAAAAAACTCTCTCTTCCCGAGCTCACTCCCACTAGGATGACCCTTGAATTAGCCAACCGAACCATAGCTTACCCCGTAGGTATAGCGGAGGATGTGTTTGTAGGTGTGGATAAGTTTACATTTCCGGCCGACTTTGTAGTGGTTGATTATGACATGGATCCTAGAGTTCCTTTGATTGTTGGTAAACCATTTTTGAGAACGGGTCGTACTTTGATAGATGTGGCGGAAGGAGAACTAATTATGAGAGTAGAGGATGAGAGAGTGGTGTTTAAGTTAGGGAAAGTTTGTGATAGGAAAGAGGTTAAGGAGTCTAGACCTTGTGAGACTATTAACATAGTTGATGTGTTAGATGAGGTGTGTGATGAACACTTTCATGATGCTTGCAAGAGTACTAGTGATGAGATGCCCCATGTTGAAACCGTGGCCTCAATTGCTCCCTCTTTAACACCTTTTGGAGAGAGTGATTTCCTCTTGGAGGAATTTGAGTCAAACTTTCTTGGTGATGATGATTCTCCCATTAATTGGGAAGAAGATATTCTTACTATCCAAAAGTTGCTCAATGAGGACCCTATTCCTTCTCCTATTCCACAAGAAGTTACCAATAAGGATCCTTCCATAGTAAAACCTTCCATAGAGAGTCCACCTCCAATTGAACTTAAGGACCTTCCATCCCACTTAGAGTATGCTTTCTTAAAGGGCAAAGACCAATTACCCGTGATCATTGCTAAAGAGTTAAAAGAGGATGAGAAGGAGCAACTTATTGAAGTCCTTAAGAAACACAAGAAAGCCTTAGCATGGAAAATATCCGACATAAGGGGAATTGATCCACATTTTTGTACACACAAAATCCTTATGGAGGATGATTACAAACCCGCCATTCAAAGTCAACGAAGATTTAACCCAAAAATCCATGAGTTCATTAAGAAGGAAGTGATTAAACTCCTTGATGCGGGTATGATTTACCCCATTTCCGACTCTCCATGGGTTAGCCCGGTACATTGTGTTTCAAAGAAGGCTGGAATCACCGTAGTGCCTAATGAGAACAATGAGCTTATTCCTACGAGACTTGTTACCGGTTGGAGAGTTTGTATTGACTATAGGAAACTCAATGAGGCTACTAGGAAAGACCATTTCCCATTACCTTTTATGGATCAAATTCTTGAACGCTTAGCGGGAAATGAGTACTATTGCTTTCTTGATGGCTTTTCGGGTTATTTCCAAATACCCATTGACCCTAAGGATCAAGAAAATACCACATTCACTTGTCCCTACGGTACATTTGCTTACAAGAGGATGCCTTTTGGCTTATGTAATGCACCGGGGAAGTTTCAAAGGTGCATGATGACGATTTTCCATGACATGATAGAGCAAACCATGGAGGTTTTTATGGATGATTTTTCCGTCTTTGGAAATTCATTTACCTCATGTCTCACCAATCTAGAGAGAATGCTTAAGCGTTGTGAGGAAACACGTTTAGTGCTTAATTGGGAGAAATGTCACTTTATCGTGAAAGAGGGAATTGTATTAGGACACAAAATATCCAACAAGGGATTACAAGTGGATCGAGCTAAAACTGATATGATTGCTAAGCTTCCCCCACCCACCTCGGTTAAAGGTGTGAGGAGTTTCTTAGGTCATGCGGAATTTTATAGGCGCTTTATACAAGATTTTTCTAAGATAGCTAGACCGATGACTCATCTCTTGGAAAAAGAGGCTCCTTTCATTTTTAACCAAGATTGTTTGGACTCTTTTGAGACTCTTAAGGAGAAATTGACAAAGGCTCCCGTTTTGGATTCTCCAAATTGGGAATTACCTTTTGAGCTTATGTGTGACGCTAGTGATTATGCGGTGGGGGCCGTCTTAGGACAAAGAGTTAATAAGCATTTTCAACCTATACACTATGCGAGTAAAACCATGACCGGTGCACAACTTCATTACACTACCACGGAAAAAGAGTTGCTTGCTATAGTTTATGCTTTTGAGAAATTTAGACCATACCTTGTGCTATCCAAAACCATAGTGTATACGGATCATTCCGCTCTCAAGTATCTTATGACAAAACAAGATGCTAAGCCTAGGCTTTTGAGATGGGTTTTGTTGCTTCAAGAGTTTCAGATAGAAATTCGTGATAAGAAAGGAGCCGAGAATTTAGCGGTGGATCACTTGAGTAGGCTTGAGCATCCTTTTCAAGGAGATTTTCCACATCAAGAAATCAATGACTCCTTTCCATTAGAGGAGCTCATGTCTATCTCTTCCCAAGAGGATGTCGCTCCTTGGTTTGCGGATATAGCAAACTATCTTGTGGGCAATGTGCTTATTGAGGGTGTTACTTATCAACAAAAGAAGAAATTTCTTAAGGAAGTTAAGTACTACTTTTGGGATGATCCTTATCTTTTTAGGCAATGTGCGGACCAAATCATTAGACGGTGTGTAGATGGGCCCGAGGCATTTAAGATCTTAGAAGCGTGTCATAAAGGACCTACGGGTGGACATTTTGGGCCCAACTATACCGCCAAGAAAGTCTTTGATTCGGGTTACTATTGGCCTTCCATTTACAAAGATGCCCATGAAATGGTGAAATTTGGTGATGTGTGTCAAAGACAAGGAAAAATTACGCAACGTGATGAGATGCCACAAAATTTTATTCAAGAGTGTGAGATATTTGATGTATGGGGCATTGATTTCATGGGACCTTTTCCATCCTCTAAGGGAAACAAGTATATACTTGTGGCGGTGGATTATGTGTCCAAATGGGTGGAGGCTAAAGCCTTACCTACCAATGATGCTAGAGTTGTTATGAAGTTCTTAAAGCAATTTTTTGCTAGATTTAGTGTACCTCGGGCCATCATAAGTGATCGTGGTACGCACTTTTGTAATGATCAATTCACGAGAGTTATGAAGAAATATGGAGTTAATCATAGACTTTCTACCGCGTATCACCCTCAAACCAATGGTCAAACCGAGGTCACAAATCGTGGTTTAAAGAGGATTTTAGAGAGAACGGTGGGAGAGCATCGAGCTTCTTGGCCGGATAAGCTTGATGATGCTTTGTGGGCCTTTAGGACGGATTTTAAGACACCAAATGGTTGTACTCCTTATAGGCTTGTCTATGGTAAAGCGTGCCACTTCCCATTCGAGTTAGAACACAAGGCATCTTGGGCTCTCAAGTGGGCTAACTTTGATTTAAACCAAGCCGGTTCACATAAGAAAGATCAACTTAATGAGATGGATGAATTGAGAGCCAATGCCTATGAAAATTCTTTGCTTTACAAGGAAAAGACTAAGAAATTGCATGATGCTAAGATCAAGAACCGTGAGTTCAAAGTTGGAGAGCCGGTTCTCCTCTTTAACTCAAGTTGAAACTTTTTGCGAGCAAGCTTAAGTCGAGATGGTCCGGTCCATTCACTATTGCTCAAGTGTTTCCATATGGAACTATTGAGTTATCACAACCCGATGGTCTAAACTTTAAAGTGAATGGTCACCGTGTGAAACATTATTTTGGGGAGGACATTTCCGTTGAAATGGTCCAAGAGATCCCCATTTTCCCCATGAATTAATTCATTGAGGGACGAGTCGAGCTAGAGACTTATTAACTCAAGCATCGTATAACTAGGTTTAGAGTGTTGTAGGTTAGCAATAAAGGTATAGACTTGGAGATAAGTGTAGGGGAGACCTTCTTTTGTCTTCATGATTGTTGTTTGTAGGGTTGCTCACTCATTTCATGCTTTGGAGCTTATGGAGGAGGCCCTTGTATCCAGTTTACTTCGTTACTATTGTGATCTTTCATTGACACCTTGTGCTTACAAATTAATTCACTAATAGTTGTCCTTTCCTTAACTTGGGTTAAGCAAAGTCTATTCATTGTCATAAGTGTAGGGGAAGTTTTTATACTTCCATGCTCTTAAACATTGAGGACAATATTTAGCTTAAGTGTAGGGGGGTCTTCTATCGAAGTGACCTTACCTAGAACTTGTCATTGTCTTTCATGATAACTTGGAAAATTAATTTTTCAAACATTTTTCAAATTTTTGATCTACTTTGGCCACCAAAAATATGCATTCATATTTTTCATTAATCATTTTTCATTTGCATATCACATTTGCATTATATATATTTCTTCTTTTATTTTTCATCAAAAAGGAAAAGAAAATATAATAAAAACATGGTTTAACAAGTTTAGACTTCTTTGACATATTAGGCCCGCCATGGATATTTTGACTCAACCCGAGTTTGCTTATCTTAGCATTCTCTAGCTAGTATCCTTAACCATTGTCACACCCCACCATGGCGGAATATATGGGGCGCGACGTATGGATATCATCACAACAATAGAGTGTCTATAGAGTTAACTAAATGAAATAGAAATGTCATAAAAAGGTGACACAATGCCATGACAATATCTCAAACAATGCAGGCGCCTAGGTAAGTAGGTAACACGCCTACCTCTTACCAAAGACATACAAATAAACAAACATCAAACATATAGGTGTCTAAAAAGTATCACTTATTCAAACATTAAATAAAAACTAAGAGGAAAGGGATTCCTCTTAATGCAGTCTTAGTAGCCTCTAAACTCTAGCCACTTCTAACCTCATCCTCCTCAACTACCTCACCTGAAAATGACACTAAAATCTGTCAACATAAAGTTGGTGAGAAAATAGGTTTAAGTTACCGAAAACATCTTAAGAACCTTTAACAACCGCTGTAAATAGTTGAAGAAAAACAATTTATAGTAATGGACCATAATGTGATAATCATGCTACATGCATCCACAACAAAACTCAAGCCAAGTACCAATAACATCTATAATTCACAAAGCACACTATAATAGTCAAGAAGTATCCCGTCACACACACAAGAACACACACCACACTATCCGGATCTTTCCCACACCACCTGTGGAAGATGAACTATATCCCCGTCGAGATATCTTGCCTCCGAAGAGACGATGCACAAGTACTCAGGACGGATCGTGCCCCACGAACCAAGAACTCAGGACGGATCGTGTCCCACGAACCAAGAACTCAGAACCAAGAACTCAGGACGGATCGTGCCCCACGCTCCACACACATCACAACTGGTCCCATAGACGCCCATACATCTATGTACCAATCCCAATCATAACATAATCAAGATTCACATATCAGAACACATATCAAAGCACATATCAAAGCACATATGAGAACACATAAGCACGCAAGTCACACAATAGCACATTTATGTCCACACATTTTAAAACATAGTACTAAATAATGTTAAAGAACATTTCAAGTGTCATCTCCATCCCATACTGGAAAAACATTTAAAAATGTAGCAAAACGGGACTACGAACTCACCTGATAGCACAGCAAGCTAGCACTCCTGCAAACCTATAAAATCATACACGACACCCTTAGCTCAGGTCTTAACACCCAAGTTAAGTAACAATCAAGGAGATGAATCTAATCCCCCAATCCCCACTATCTAGTTCTCCCACTACAAGCTATTCTATACGTAAAATTCCAGTTTTTCCCCGGTACGGTTTACTAGTCACTAAACGATCACATGAAGTGAACTTAACACCACACTTGACTCCTACCCTACTGGAGTTATATTGTTATATGATCTAAGAACTTCAAAAACCAATTTTACTTTCTAATTACACGTTTAGCCCTTTCGTTTAGTCTCTACGCCAAAAGTCGTTTTCACCAAAACTGATTTTCCGTACATGCTAAATGTTTGACACCAAAACCCCGAACTAAACACCAAAAATTTTATTGAAAACCTCCAGTCCTTTTATATACATTAGAAAGAGTTTCCAAATCAAAAATATTTGGCTATCTCATCCGTTTGGTTAGGTTTTGACTCAAATCTCCGAAATTAAAATTTATTCCTGAATAGCGCACTGTTTTTGTAAAAATTATTTGACGACCTTCCCAAACTCAATTTTCGACCAACCTTAAATTTTTGAAAAGTAGACTCCCTGAACTTAATTTTAAAAAAAAGAAACTCGACGAAAGGTGCTACCTACTGCCCGGAACAGTCGACACAAGAAAGCCTTAAAAATCAGACTGTTTTACGCCTTTATGCACTAACCCTCTAAACATCATTAATTATCCCTAAATTTATAACACAAACCCTGATGACGTATAGTCCCCAACCGGGTCACGAACCCGGCCCACGGGTACTACCCGTATCCGGCCCGTCACAGATGGGTGGAATAATGTCATTCAGGCTTATGGGTTTGGATGAACAGTAACCGTACACATATGTGCGGCCCACGGCCCGGTACGGCCGATATGACCGACATAGGGTTAGACAGAATAATATTCTGTCTAGGAATATCTTTATCCCAATGGAAGAGGATATTCACTACCAGAATTAGAAGATAACAATCATTCTAATTCTGGTGGTTATCTCTTCCTAGGGGCCGAAGCATCAGTGAAAGCCCACTAGGGTTTCACTGCCTATAAAAGGAACCCCCAAGGGTTCCACAAAGGTATTACGATTCATACTCTAAACTCACATAAACCCTAAATCGATTACTTACTCTCACGCCGGAGTCTAATCGTGGGAAACATTCCCACGGTAAGCCTAACGCGTGCTGTTTAGTGTGCAGGATCCCAACCAGACGATTCACTTGGTGCAGGAGCCGGAGCCCAGCCAACCCGAATTAAGCCTAATTCGGGTCTAGCAAGGATCAACCAACTTTTGCATCAACAAGTTGGCGCCATTCGTGGGACCCATAACAGTAAGCTAGAACAAAACCTCATCTCGAATTTCCAATGACGAAGGGGCATCCGCAAGCTAACCCCAGGAACGTGAATCCCGGGAACCGGAAGTCCCAAGGGGAAGGGATTCTCATCCCCAACCAATCACCTAGCCGCCTCGCAGGCGGGCTGGGTAACCGTAGCGGTTTTCAGCCCGTGGGGGTGACGAGCACGATCTCGATGACACCCCCACCTACTTCAACCCTGGACAACCCTGATCCGGGGAGTGCGCCAAACCCTCCTAACAAGGAACCGCGCAGGCCCTCGACGGAGGAAGAAGTGGAAGTCCTACCACTCAGTGAGGAGGATCTTACTCGAGTTCTCACGCAGAACTTCGAAAGGATCGTCCCGGGGATCGCATCAAGGTTGAATCTGGGGAGGAACCTCCAAGCCAGACTCAACTTCGGTGACACCGGACCAATCACCTCCTCCCAAGATCAGAGGAAAAGGAGAGCTCGGCATCAGGAGCAGGGTACCTTTGAGGAAACCCCTCAACCCCGGAATGTGTTTGAGCGCATAGGAGATCGCCTTGTGCAGGAATTAATGCAGTCTCGAGAAGGAGAAAGGTCGGATGGCTCACCCGAACGACTGGATCGAGAGCTGGCCAGAACCACACGTCGCCCGAGTGTGTGGGACAGGATGAACACAGGGAAAAAGGCTCCTGGTTCATCCCGAAAAAGTGGTCCCTATTCAAAGGATGGGGCACCACCGCCATCCCCGGATCCGTCCGGAGAGGACTCCGATGACCATCCGCCTAAGCGTCGCCGACCTAGGCGCACCCCTCCACCACCACCAAACAATGATGGGTATGATGGTGGACCTTACTATCGAGATGCGGAAGCGGAGGATCTTTCGCGTCCATGGTGTGAACCATGGGATGACCCTAGACTTACCCGGCCATGGGCGGATCCCAGGGAAGACCCGTTCACCCTCCGCATACGGAACTATTCTGAGGACACCAAACGTCGCATGCCGGCGTGTATCAAGACTTATGATGGGTCCGGTGATCCTGTCGATCACCTTAAAATATTTGATACGCAGGCTAAAATTGAGCGATGGCCCATGCCCATATGGTGCCAAATGTTCAATTCGACATTGATTGGAAACGCCCGTGACTGGTTTGAGGCACTCCCCCCCGCGGAGCATTGATAGTTTCACGGAACTACGCACTGCGTTTGAGAACAATTATACTCAAAGGAAGAAGTATAATAGGGATCCGGTCTCATTGGCAACTGTCAATCATTAATGGATCTTAATTAATATATTTTTCCATAAAATTAATAAAACCCTAATCATCTCAATGATGGTTAATTAACAATAAAATTATGATTAATTAATAAAAACATAAATTATATTAAGGTTTAATTGATCACTTACCTTGAAACAAGAAAAATTAATGAACCCTAATCATAATTTCGACTTCTCTTGATATCCATGGAAGATTTAGACTGATTTTAGGTTTATTTAGGGTTATTAGTCGTTTTTAGGGGTCTAGGGGTGTTTATATAGGCCTTGGTAACCTTCTGGACAAGTTTAGGCCCAATTAGGACTTTTAAATGGTAATTATCCTATTTTTATTAATTTAATTATTAAAATTAAGGCTATGGGACCCACAAATTCGAATCCTCTCTGTGTTTTATCATATTTACACTCTCCCCCATTTTATGTTTACTTATACTCCTATACACTTTCGGGACCAAACCGGGTACCCTTTTGCTAATTTTTCGACTTTTTATGCGATTTTTGAACTAGCCTTCATTTCTAAAAGTTTCTAAATATAGAAAGTAACTATAAAACTTAACCTAAGCATATTATATATACTTAATACATACATACAACATACTATACGTACACGAAACCTTATCAAAACGATACCCGAACTTTTCTGCAGTTCATTTCTGAACTCATTTCATTTCATTTTATTTCGTTTCATTTCCAACTTATACCATGATTTATACATTCAGGTGAACTCATGAGCACGAACCAACCCCATCACATCATCATATAACGTACCATGTACTACATAAACAATGTCTAACATCATGATAAAGTCTCAAATATGAGCACATAACACATAAACGCACACCAAGCACATGATCAACATCAAACAGTCAAAAGTGAAAAATCCAAAATCTAGGGTTGTCACATCACTCCCTCCTAATAGAAATATCGTCCCGAGATTTACTCCATAAGCTCAAAAAACTTCATTTCACAACCAACTCGCCATCTCTCTCATAAGAACGTAACCGGATCATCCGTATGACTACAACAATGCCCTCAATGAATATAAGCTCAAGACAAATTTTAGGACCCCCAACTTCGGATAAACGATCAAGCCCATGGACAACTAACGGACGTTTACGTGAAAGAATTTAAAAATATGAACCAAAACCTGAGACTCCAAAAGATACTCAACATAAAACATGTATCGACTCCCAACGAACCATGAAAACGGACCAATGACACAAGAAGCACCCAACGACAACCGAAACGTATTACGACCGGTGACATACTATTAAAACCTTGTGCAAAACCAAATTTTACCCCAGAATGGATTTTGTACCTTAATGTATATTAGTTGTTCTAAAACCATGGTATCACAATAGTAATTTATGTAATCATTTGACGAAAAAAATCTATAGTCTCTTCACGAACGATCAATTGTCTAAAGCACACAACACAATATCACGCGTCAACATTGACTCCGGAACCCACATTCTTCATTAATGTAACAATCTCTATGATGGATACATCTAAAATCCTATCCCAAAGCAGCCCTATATTAGCCTTCTAAGTGTCCACTATCCCAAAATACCCAAAACACGAGTTTAAACCATGTTGTCCGAAAATTAATCTTGAACTTGACAGTTGTACAATTAATTCTACCAAGCTACTGACTTCCATTGACAATACGTTCTAAATAATTGAAAAGTACGCTCCGAGTACATAACTTTAGGTTTTTGAATCACCCAAAAATCTTTAAAAACGAATAAGTTATAACCAAAACGATTTTTACCTAGAATCTGCCCAGACATTAGCGACAGTTTCTGACAGTTTAGCGATGAATTCTGACAATTTAGCGACACTTTCTGCCTACTCCGATTTATAACCAAAAAAATGATTTGAAACCCTAAAACCCCTCATTAATTACCAAATTCAAGACCTAATTTATTTTAATTCCAGAAAATTAGAAACCCTTACCCATCATATGAGTAATTACATGATTTTAACATATTTAATTAAATAAGAACAAGAATTTAAATAAAGATCATTAGCTTTAGGTGATCAAAACCAATTTAGTTTTTTTTTTTTTAAAATAATAATAATAAACAAGCCATACTTATATGTTAAAAAATATATATATCCCATCTTATTTCAAACACGCTTACGACACTTAACCCTTATTTCACCGACTACCAACAACTATTTTAACTATTTACAAATTCCATTTCTTATACCACATAAGATACAAACTAAAAGATACCGTGATCCCAAAAAGAATTCTCCACCCTCTCAATAGCCTCTACACCAAAAGTACCGTACAAACAAATACGTGAAATGAGGACTCGATAAATGCGCTACTACAGAAGTTGAACATCCCAAAGAATGAAGAGCTATAAAACCATCCTAAGAATACAACCGATAAGTAGAAGGGATATACACATATATAGGCATAGGCGTACATACACTCAAATCCATACAACATATACAATACAAGCATGTATTAACCCTCTTTCATGCAACCATACTTAGGAATCCATTGATGTCGTGGTACTTGTATAACTATGTTGGCCACCATACTTATACCAGTCCCCTTTCACTAATGCACTCCCTCCTATGATGACACTTATAAGAATTAATACTACACATAACACATCAGTCTACCAACTCAAATAATCACATAGATCCTACAACTCATATAAACACATAATCCACAACATAACATAAGGTCCAAAATCACATGTATTAAAATAACATAGCCAATGCATGAAACAAATAAACTCGTAGTCCAGCTGAACCAGCGTAGACTAAATTCAAAATGTATAAAGAACATGAAAACGTAATTAAACGAAATCCAACAATGACTAGCGTATACGACTATAGTTCTACCCGCACTAGTCAAAACTCGTAAAGAAAATAAAATGTAGCTAAGTATGAACTTACTATGGTTCAATTCATACTAGTCAAAACATCGCAATAAATAACATCCAAACACATCAATTAATATAAAATGCACACATACTCCTATGACGCCTATATGCAGGGACCCTTAAGCTATAGATTAGGCTACGCGACTAAGCAACCTAATTCTCTATAACCATTGTCTCTGATACCATTCTTTCACACCCCACCATGGCAGAATATATGGGGCGCGACGTATGGATATCATCACAACAATAGCGTGTCTATAGAGTTAACTAAATGAAATAGAAATGTCATAAAAAGGTGACACAATGCCATGACAATATCTCAAACAATGCAGGCGCCTAGGTAAGTAGGTAACACGCCTACCTCTTACCAAAGACATACAAATAAACAAACATCAAACATATAGGTGTCTAAAAAGTATCACTTATTCAAACATTAAATAAAAACTAAGAGGAAAGGGATTCCTCCTAATGCAGTCTTAGTAGCCTCTAAACTCTAGCCACTTCTAACCTCATCCTCCTCAACTACCTCACCTGAAAATGACACTAAAATCTGTCAACATAAACTTGGTGAGAAAATAGGTTTAAGTTACCGAAAACATCTTAAGAACCTTTAACAACTGCTATAAATAGTTGAAGAAAAACAATTTATAGTAATGGACCATAATGTGATAATCATGCTACATGCATCCACAACAAAACTCAAGCCAAGTACCAATAACATCTATAATTCACAAAGCACACTATAATAGTCAAGAAGTATCCCGTCACACACACAAGAACACACACCACACTATCCGGATCTTTCCCACACCACCTGTGGAAGATGAACTATATCCCCGTCGAGATATCTTGCCTCCTAAGAGAGGATGCACAAGTACTCAGGACGGATCGTGCCCCACGAACCAAGAACTCAGGACGGATCGTGTCCCACGAACCAAGAACTCAGAACCAAGAACTCAGAACCAAGAACTCAGGACGGATCGTGCCCCACGCTCCACACACATCACAACTGGTCCCATAGACGCCCATACATCTATGTACCAATCCCAATCATAACACAATCAAGATTCACATATCAGAACACATATCAAAGCACATATCAAAGCACATATGAGAACACATAAGCACGCAAGTCACACAATAGCACATTTATGTCCACACATTTTAAAACATAGTACTAAATCATGTTAAAGAACATTGCAAGTGTCATCTCCATCCCATACTGGAAAAACATTTAAAAACGTAGCAAAATGGGACTATGAACTCACCTGATAGCACAGCAAGCTAGCACTCCTGCAAACCTATAAAATCATACACGACACCCTTAGCTCAGGTCCTAACACCCAAGTTAAGTAACAATCAAGGAGATGAATCTAATCCCCCAATCCCCACTATCTAGTTCTCCCACTACAAGCTATTCTATACGTAAAATTCCAGTTTTTCCCCGGTACGGTTTACTAGTCACTAAACGATCACATGAAGTGAACTTAACACCACACTTGACTCCTACCCTACTGGAGTTATTTAGTTATATGATCTAAGAACTTCAAAAACCAATTTTACTTTCTAATTACACGTTTAGCCCTTTCGTTTAGTCTCTACGCCAAAAGTCGTTTTCACCAAAACTGATTTTCCGTACATGCTAAATGTTTGACACCAAAACCCTGATCTAAACACCATAAATTTTATTGAAAACATCCTGTCCTTTTATATACATTATAAATAGTTCCCAAATCAAAAATATTTGGCTATCTCATCCGTTTGGTTAGGTTTTGACTCAAATCCCCGAAATCAAAATTTATTCCTGAACAGCGCACTGTTTTTGTAAAAATTATTTGACGACCTTCCCGAACTCCATTTTCGACCAACCTTACATTTTTGAAAAGTAGACTCCCTGAACTTAATTATAAAAAAAAGAAACTCGACCAAAGGTGCTACCTACTGCCCGGAACAGTGGAAACAAGACAGCCTTAAAAATCATACTGTTTTACGCCTTTATGCACTAACCCTCTAAACATCATTAATTATCCCTAAATTTATAACACAAACCCTAAAATTATTAATGGATCTTAATTAATATATTTTTCCATAAAATTAATAAAACCCTAATCATCTCAATGATGGTCAATGAACAATACAATTATGATTAATTAATAAAAACATAAATTATATTAAGGTTTAATTGATCACTTACCTTGAAACAAGAAAAATTAATGAACCCTAATCATAATTTCGACTTCTCTTGATATCCATGGAAGATTTAGACTGATTTTAGGTTTATTTAGGGTTATTAGTCGTTTTTAGGGGTCTAGGGGTGTTTATATAGGCCTTGGTAACCTTCTGGACATCTTTAGGCCCAATTAGGACTTTTAAATGGTAATTATCCTATTTTTTTAATTTAATTATTAAAATTAAGGCTATAGGACCCACAAATTCGACTCCTCTCTGTGTTTTATCATATTTACACTCTCCCCCTTCTATTTTATGTTTACTTATACTCCTATACACTTTCGGGACCAAACCGGGTACCCTTTTGCTAATTTTTCGACTTTTTACGCGATTTTTGAACTAGCCTTCATTTCTAAAAGTTTCTAAATATAGAAAGTAACTATAAAACTTATCCTAAACATATTATATATACTTAATACATACATACAACATACAATACGTACACGAAACCTTATCAAAACGATACCCGAACTTTTCTGCAGTTCATTTCTGAACTCATTTCATTTCATTTCATTTCATTTCATTTCGTTTCATTTCCAACTTATACCATGATTTATACATTCAGGTGAACTCATGAGCACGAACCAACCCCATCACATCATCATATAACGTACCATGTACTACATAAACAATGTCTAACATCATGATAAAGTCTCAAATATGAGCACATAACACATAAACGCACACCAAGCACATGATCAACATCAAACAGTCAAAAGTGAAAAATCCAAAATCTAGGGTTGTCACAACCGTGTAGTCCTTCATTGGTATATTAGGCTAAGCATCCACCACTCTCATTATTTGAGATTTTAAATTTGTGGAGAATGGGAAATGATAGAGTTGAAGCAAGTATAAAAGGGCTAGATAAACTTCATGATAATTACTTGTGGCTAAACCCTTCTCTTCTTTACCTCTATTTTCTTCGCATGTATATATGTTAATAAATAATCAAGAACGGTTTTAATTGGTTTGTAGTCTCTTATGCATTTTTGTCTAATCATTCATGGTTGATATAAGTACGTCTTAAGATTCTTTGTTAGAACGTTTTATGTGTACTAGACTTATGTCATGCTCAATACTTAGCGGGTGTTTTTCCTTTTATTCTTTTCAACTTTCTTAAGTGAGGAATAAAGAAAAATAAGAGCGGCTTACGAAAAAAAATGAGTGGCTAGAAAAAGAAGAAAAAGAAAAAGAAAAGAAAAAAATATATATATAAGACTCCCAAGAGGGGCAGTGTGGTGTTAATTATAGTGACTATTGAGTTCTAATATTACCTTGACGGGTTCCGGGGATTCAATAGATTGCTCCAATCCAATATTACCTTGACGGGTTGCGGGGTTGAAGATCCAAAGTCTCAAAAAGATGGCGGATGTAAATTATTGCGTGAGTTTTATTTTTCTTTCCTTAGAGAGTGTGTAGCTACTTATGAAAGCATGACATGAGGATTTTACACATAAGGCGAATGACTTATTATTCTTGAAACGGACTTATATTAATTGTGAGCGGTTTTTCAAGTAATGGATGAGAGGATTACTTAGGATTAAAACCGTGCTTCCTTATTTTTGGATTTTACATTTCTTATACTTCACACTTGAAATAATGACAAATTTGCTCACAAGCAATTTGCTCACAAGGAATTTTCTCAAATAATAACCGGTTCCACATTTAATTGTCATGAATAAGTTGATGCACTTTTTACTTGTGAATACAATGATCCCATTTTTAAGCTTGGTATGGGGAAAGTGAAACTTGAGGGTGATAAATGTCCATGGTACCCAAGCCCTAATCAAAGTCATTGAATTCTTTATGAGTTATTTCCATCAAAACCATTTCAAGAAAAACCAAAAAGATATAGATAGAATTGTATTTTATTTATTGCATTGTTTAAAGATCAAAATCATGCATCATTTAGTTTAGAGTAGTGTAGATGCATTCCATAATGGCCAAGGTGGTTTAATTATGAGGAGAATGTATTGTGCTTAAAATATATAGCATTGCATGAGGACATGACAATGTTCAAGTGTAGGGGATTTGATATGAGCAAAAACTCATATCAATTTATCAACAAATCACCCTAAAACACAATAAAAATACCTAAACTTTTTGCTATAAAGCGGAATTATGTGGTATGTTTTGTGTTTGTGCTCAAATAGGTAAGAAGGATACATTTTCAAGAAAACAAAGGAAAATCAAGCTTAATTTGATGAAAAAGACAAAGAAGGATCAAAAGTGACAAGACTTCGAAGACAAAGGACCTATCTTGACAATCTGCCAAAGATGAAGGACCAAAAGTGCAAATTTTGGAAAAGTCAAGATCATAGTCAAATTTGGTCAACATTCAAGTCAAACAAATCATAGGGCTTCAAATGTGAAAGATGAAAGTTGAAGGATCAAATATGTCAAAGAAATGAATTTTGGGGACTGATTCATACTCTACATAAACTACAAGGGCTGAAATTGTCAATTTTATACCAAGTTTAGTGTTTGATCCAGCTTTGTACAATGCAACCAATGGGAGGCCAAGAAATAAGTCACACGGATCACCACCTAGGCGCCAGCTGGCCACTAACGCCGCCAAAGCATTAATTACTCAATCTCAACAGTCAATCCCACTCAGACTTTTTCAACCAATGGCATTGAGACATGCAATAATCAATTTATCCAAAATGGATAGTGATCCGCAACTCATGCTGACATCCAATATAAACATGACACGTGTCATCTTCATCAAAACGTATTGCCAGAATCGACTTTGAGCTAGAAGCAATTTCAAGGGATGTTATAAACATGAAACTTGTTCGTTTTTGAGAGACAAACTCAATGGTCACAACCAATTAAGCTGAAATCAAACCAAGAGAAAATCCCCAAATCTGTTCTTCATCAGCAAAATTCATTTGGCAGATTTTTGACATGTGGAAGCCTGTGATTGGTTCCAACACGTCACCAACCCCAACTACTCTACTCCTGAAGTATATAAATACCATGTTCAGCTTTCATTTCTTGTACTTGTAAAAAGTGTGAAATAACACACACTTAGTTTTTCCTCTCAACTCATTTCTTAGTTTTAGCTTAACAACTCAAGAGTTTGACACACTCTTGAGTCTGTTATAGTTAGTTGTAACAGTTTAACTACCCTTGTAACTACTTTCTTTACTCAATAAAATTCAAATTTCCATTTCCCTCCAAAGTTCTCATACTATTCTACTGTTCATTACCTGCTTCATTAATCCCATTTGTTGCTAATTTTGGTTTGTTATGATCATCACTTGATCATAACTGACTAAGTTTGAAGATTGTAGTTGTGTACCTATTTTGATCATCCAGTTCCATTTCTAGCAGATTTTGATGAGTTCCAGTTCCTTAATGGCAGATTTGATGGTTGTAGCTGATTGATTGGTTGTTGATAGTGTGTTCTAGTGCTAAGGTGGTGGTTAGCACTAGACTAGAGAGCTCAGCGCTCCTCTACTCCCCAAAGGAGGCCTTTGCTAAAGGTTTACATGTTCTGATTTTCAATTCCACTTAACAGTTGAATGTCTGCTTCATTCTAGCTTAATCTTGCTTGATTGTATGATAAAAGTTGTTTTAGCCTGTTTCTGATCTGATTTTAGTGTTGTTGTAGCTTATTGTGTCGCTTAATCTTGCTTATTGCTTTCATTATTGTCCTGTTTTTCAAGCATTCAGCAGTCACTTAGCTTCTTTAGTCCATTTTGAGTTTTAGTTGTTTTCATTGCTTGTTATCAGTTCTCATACCTTTCATTATGGCTACTAAACTTGGTGTGATAGCAATTTTTACTCAGTTTAACCTTTTGATCATTAAGTCTTCATTAAAAGTTCATAAAGATCAGTAAAGAGGTGTTTGGCATTAGCTTTGATTCAGTTTTCAAGTGTTAGAAATTGGCAAGTTTTGATTCATTTTCAGTTAACAAGTAATTATAAACAGTTTTAAGTCACTTTCAAGTCAAAGTTCTATTCAAAAAGGCAAATGGTCATATAAAAGTGTGGGTTAGTTTTGTACAAGTTCTTTTTAGAAAGTTGTGATTTTAATCTGCCTGGCATTTCTTTGTTAGTTGATAGAATTACACCAAACCAGTTCTCAAATCTCAATCAATATATGAACTTTCATCTTGTATAAGGAAACTGTACAGTATTTAAAATTCAGCAAGAAATAAGCAAAAGTTTAAGGGTAGGAGCAAATGCAAGTTTCTGTAACTTGGTGAACTGCTTTTTCATATCTCTATTTCCACTTCATTAACTGGTCAATTTTCTTTCACAATTTCATTCAATAAGTGTTCCTGGTTGAATTTTGAGAATTTGGGCTTATTGAAAAATCTGGTCAACGAAAGTCAACATAAGCACTCTTTTTGCTTATTTTCAGATTCTGAGCTTATTACTTGATGATTTTCTATGAGACTTAATTTCCCGTCCTTCTTTTGAGCTTATTAACAAGAATTTCCATAAAAATCTAGTTGTGCAAGTCTGGATTAGCTTATAGCTTATTTTGTGCTTATTGAAGTCAGCTTATCAGCTTTTTAGTAAGTTTCAGCCAATTTCCTTTGATAGGTCTAGCTTAAATCTGATTTTAAGTAGTTTGCAATTTGTTTGAACAAATTTGGTTGAGAAATAAGCTCAAACGAGCTTATTGAAGTTAGTAACCCGTTTTTGGTAAAAAGTTTTGAAAAATTACACTTTGGTCCTTTTATAATTAGTCAGTTTATAATCTTGGCTAATCTTTCAATTTTTTAGGGTTTGCAAAAAAATCAGTCCTTATACTTTCAAGTTTGTTCAAAATCAGTTTGGCAGTTTCAATTTTGTTGGAAAGTAGTTATATTGTTTGAACAATTTTCATTTCTAGTCCTCATAGTTTACTGTTTTTACACATCTAGTCCTTTTACTTGTTAGCCTTACATTTTTAGCATTTAAATTTCAGAGAATTAACATTTCTAGTCCTTTTAGTTTGTAAAATTTACATTTGGCATTTTATTTGAATAAAAATTTGGTATTTGAACTATGTTTTACATATAAGTAGACGATATTTTTCATTTTTGCAAGGCTCGTTTGAATTAGCAATAGAATATCCAAAAAACATTACCAACCAAGAACAATTAAAAACCCGATATTGCTAGGACTTTCAATTTGTTAAGAACTGAGAAAAACGAACTTCAACTATACACATTTCAAGTTGCACCGGACCTCCGCTTATATTAGGGCATTTTTTATTAGTCGTATACATAAATACATTATATGTTAAACTTATATAAGTCATATAATTCAAGTTTACATGCAATTCCTCTTTAATTTACAAGTAAAACGAGGCCTCCTTTTTGTTATTTCCTAGGGCCTCCAGAAACAATGGAACGTCTCTGATAATTCATGTAATGATTCACTTTTAGTTTCATAAAATCTTTATAAAAGTTGTTTGATACATGTTAAGTAATATCTCATATTACGAATGTTTGTAATTTTATTTTGTTTTTTTATGTTCTATTTTAAACGTTACACTAAACATTTACCATAATATGATATATTGTTAATTATTTATCGTTAGTAAATACCGTCGCTATGCGCGGATACTCGTCTATATGTTAAAAAGTCAGAAAAAGTTTGCGATGCAACTCATTCTAAATTTAGTTTCCTATCCTTCTGATTCTGAATAAGTAATATGTCAGATTATCGATCTCGCTCCTATATGAATTATTATATGCATAATTATATACAGTAATTATTTTACTCGCAACCATACACACCCGTATTTTTTTCCTGGATTACCATATTTATAATGCTAGGAGAAAATGAAATATGATGGTGATAGAACAGATGTTGGATCACAGACAAGAATACACTTAGTATAGGTTAGCCGATATGAGATGATTGATAATACGTTCGTTCCCGAATATGAAGGATCTTAGACTTATATTCGGCACATAACAATAGTATTACTTATAACTGATATTCGGCACATAACCAACTGCTCTAGAGCAGTTGGTCACCTGGGCTCCTCCTGAAGCTTGGGGAGGGGGTTTGGTCATGGGTTCAAGTCTTGCAAAGGACAAGAATCAATGATTTTCCTACTTAGTGCGAAGCCGTGAGTTCTAGGGGTTTTCCCCTAGTGGTTCGGGTCCCGGGGCCTGCCCGTTATGGATAGTATAACTCGGGCGTCGGATTTCAGTGAGATTGAGGTGCCGTTCTAAAAAAAAAAAAAAAAAAAAAAAAAAAAAAAAACTGATATTGGGACAAATATAAAATTAAATAACTTACAATAGTAAAAAAGATGCATCATACCATTTTGGGTCGTTCTAAATTAACATGCTATACATACATAATTATCACGTATAAATTCCATTTCAAACAATCTTCGATATCTTACTTGTCAATTTCACTTTACAAATGTAATTCTAATCTAAAGAATCTTAGATTATGTGTTATATATTAAATACTTTTAATAGAAAGAAGTCACTATTGAAATGAGTCTAATCAAATGAGAGGTAGGTTTCGCCCGATTGGCAGCATAAAATGAGCTGTATAGAAAGTGAACCCATTTACCAAAGGCCCCCTCTCTACTATTCCCATATTTAACAACCCTACACTATCTAATCCTAAAAACTATATATATAGCCCCATATAGTGTTAACTTATAACATCACACAGCAAAACAAATACACACAAGACAACTTTTCAATTAGTGCATGAGCAACATGACAACGATTTCTAATAAGATTGTCATCTTTCTTCTCCTAATTGTGACAGCTTCGTTGGTGGCCGACGCCAAGCCCGCTACATTCCTCCAGGATTTTCGTATTACATGGTCCGATTCCCATATCAAGCAACTTGATGGTGGTAGAGCCATTCAGCTTATTCTCGACCAAAACTCAGGTATGCACAAACTTATATATGTCCATGGTACTTACTTCCTTAAATTACGTCCAAGAGTAATGACATTGTTTGATACAGGATGTGGGTTTGCTTCGAAAAGCCAATACTTATTTGGACGTGTGAGCATGAAGATTAAACTTATTCCTGGAGATTCTGCCGGCACTGTTACTGCCTTTTATGTATGATCAGCTCAGATAAAACAATGTTTTTCTTTAGCTTGTTAATTCTGTATCCGATCAGCAATTAGTTATGTGACTGTTAAGTTTATTTTTCTTTTTTCTTTGTGGCAGATGAACTCAGATACAGATCAAGTGCGTGACGAGCTGGATTTTGAATTCTTAGGAAACCGTACAGGGCAACCCTACTCGGTCCAAACCAATGTCTATGCTCACGGAAAGGGTGACAGAGAACAAAGGGTTAACCTTTGGTTCGACCCTGCGGCTGACTATCACACTTACTCTATCCTTTGGAACCATCATCATGTTGTGTAAGCAGATATAACTACACATCCAATTTACACATTTGATAACTACAGTAATTAATAATGGTTATATTTTCATCTCAAATAAGAGTAAGCTAAATTTGAAACATTTAAAATATTGCCATGCAATGAATTGAACTGTATATTAACAACTTATTAAAAGGCCAATAATGATTTAAACCACTTAGTTTGTATCTATTGCTTATAACACTTTGTTAGCGATTAATACAGTAATTCGTTTAAATGAACAAAGAGAAAACGAGTCAACCTGGCCCGACAAGCCCGTCTTGAAACTTGTCTACTTGACTCAAATTGAACCCGTTTAATTTTAACCAGTTATATTAGCGATGCACTATTGTTCTTTTTGTTTGACATTTGTTGGAAGTAGCAACCCGTTCATGAAATGCATTGATAGTTTGTATAATGCAGCTAATTGGTATGATAATGCAGGTTTTCTGTGGATGAAGTGCCAATAAGAGTATACAAGAACAACGAAGCTAAAGGGATCCCATTCCCCAAATTTCAACCAATGGGAGTCTACTCAACATTATGGGAAGCAGATGACTGGGCTACAAGAGGCGGACTCGAAAAAATCAATTGGAGCAAAGCACCATTTTACGCATATTACAAAGACTTCGACATTGAGGGTTGTCCGGTCCCTGGTCCTAGCAGCTGTGCTTCTAATCCTTCTAACTGGTGGGAAGGTACAAGTTACCAACAGCTGGACGCAATTGCAGCCCGTCGTTACAGATGGGTCCGTATGAACCATATGGTCTATGATTATTGCACCGACAAATCTCGTTACCCCGTCACACCACCAGAATGTGTAGCTGGAATTTAAGTTGCATAATTCCAAAAACTACATACATTTGGTATTATGCTTATAGACCATTTCGATTGAGCGGGTCGTTGAACCGAGATGTTTATTTATATTTGTGTGATAAATCCAAATCCGGTGAATAATGTATACGTCTATACGAGGATTGAGTTTGTAATTGTATCATACAAAGCGTACGTCCTCGCTAGTGTGAAATTATTGTATCTGTATTAATGTTATTCTTAATCATCCAAATATAATATGCATGTTTTTTTATGAACAACACATTCGAATTAGTATAGATGCATGTAAGCATTTCTTTATGTTAATTTCGCTTTTCTTGACTAAAAGCTACAGTAATTATTACACTATGCGTCTTTTATTTAATTTATGAGAAAAGTTATTTTGGAACCTTCTTTTTTGGTGGAATCTAAGGGACAAATCCCCACCTTTTATTTAACTTTCATCTAATGGTGGGGGTTAATCTAAGATTTAATTGGTTAATCTATTTTCTTGTCTGTATATAAAGATTTTTATTTTTGTTTTCACACTCTCTGCACCGATGTTAAACACACCAGTACACCACCAACCACCGTTACCACCACAATCAATCATTCTAACCTATCATCATCACTGTATTACCACCACAATGAATCTCAGCTATCATCATCTCTCAAACACCTCTGCCAGGTCATCATCAAACCACCACAACCGTCCGATGAGATGGATAATGAAGATGTTGATGATCAAGTGTTGTTGAGTAATCTTTTGTATCAGAAAGAGGAGGTAATTGAGAGGGTTTCAATCTAATAAGGGATTTTTGATGTTTGCCTGATTAGATTAACTTTTTATCATTTGTATAGGGTTGCTAGCTTATTAGGGAGTGAAGCCTTTTCTTCTTCCTTATGTGATTCTTTTTATGAGAAGGGTCGAGGGTTTGTCCGTTACCTGCTAATAAGATTAATATCACCAGCTACTACTAAAACAAGTGACTTAAATCCTTACGCGGGTATTTTAGAGTATAAGTATTGTCAATATTTAGTTAGAAATTGTAGTTTTCCTTATTCGTTGGTAGCTTCTTGATATAAAGGGAGTTAAATTGATGTGATGAAGAAGTTAGAATCTTAAGCTTGTTCGTTTTCTTTCATCCACAATAAACTATATATCTGTTTCTTGGAGTATCGTATATGACGTTTTAGTATCATAGAATATGGTAGAAAATGGTTATAACTAAAGATTAGTCTTGCTAACTAAGGACACTTGGTTATATCTATTCCCTCATGAATCATGAAAAATCAGTTCCAATTGTAGAAGCTGCTGTTTGGACTATTTCTCACATATTATATCATGCGATTTGATCCTAATGTCGCTAGGTAACAATTACAACTTACTAACTTACCATATAGTAATGATTATTTTTTTCAATGTTTTATAAATGCTTGTAGTTTCTTCAAGTATGTATTTTATCTTGATGCTTGTAAACCAAATGTCTTATGAACTATCTCGGTTATAGTTGCAAACACATTTAGATCATTTGCGCTATTTCATAAACACAATATTATTTATTTTTCTCGTCTTGTCAACTAATGAACCCTTTTTACTCATTTAAGATTATATCGAGGGTTGGTGGATATGCGGATACTGGGTATCACCCATGATGTATGCTATAAATGGAATAGTTGTGAACGAGTGCCTGGTATTAATTGGAGAAGAGTAACTCACAAGAGCCTTCATGTTTGTCCCGTTTGAGAAATTGATCCCTCTAGTTATATGTGTTGATCGTTTTTCATGTTCATAAACTTACATTCTGATGTATATTGGTGTGTCATATGTAGCCTTTGCATGGTTCAACGTTGGGGAGTCAAAAGATTACAAGCATAGGTTTCTTTGCGAAAGCTTACTGGTATTGGCTTGCAGTTGGGGCCTTGTTTGGATTTATTATTGGTTTTAACATCTGTTATGCTTTGTCTCTTTCTGTGCTCGATGGTGAGTTTTTATTTTCCCTAGTATTATATAATAGTTTATAAAATCTTTAAGCTTTAAGATAAGGAACATTTTCTTCTGCTTGTATAGATTTTGGAAAAAGAAAACTGATATATCGTCACTAGATGAAAGTGATACAGCCCTTGAGTCATTGTCTATGAATAAAGAAGACGAGGGTAGTCAAAACAAGAAGAAAGTAATGATCATTCCGTTTGAACCACATTCAGTTACCTTCGATGATGTCAAATGCTCCGTCGATATGCCACAGGTAACGAAATTGTACAAATAAATAACCAAAAACTTGAAATCTCGGATTGTACAAATAAAGGATGTGTTAGATAAATTGGGAAGTTAGTTAGTAGTATCTTTCATAAGACTCAAACATTCACTAAACGATCATTGAAAACGTTGTAGGAAATGAAATATCAAGGGGTGTCCGAAGACCGATTGCCACTACTTAAGAGTAGCTTTTAGACTTAGTGATCTCACAGCTCTGATGGGTATTAGTGGTGCTAGAAAAAATAGTCTTATGGACATGCTAGCAGGACGGAAAACCGGCGGGTATATCGAAGGTGATATCAAGTTTTCTGGGTACCTAAAGAATCAAGAAACATTTGCTCAGATTTATGGATACTGTGAGCAAAACGACATTCATTCACCGGTGATATTTCATTGTTCTTTTAATTAATAAAATACCACCGATGATAAAATAATTTTATCACTGGTGATATTTCATTGTTTTTTTAACTAGTTAAATATCACCCTTGATAAAAATCAGTTAATATTTAATATCACTTGTGATATTCAATATCTAAAATATCACTTGTGATATTTCATAAACAAACACATATGTTTTCTAACCCTTAATATCAGCTAAGATATTTCATTGTTTTACATATTTTATAGATTATCATTAAAAAATAAAAAGTACTTACCTCATTTGGATATTAGCACATAAGCACTAAAATAATCAGTCCAAACACCCTTTGAACCTGCTTAGCTAATTGAAGAATATGCAGGTAATAACCTACTTATTTTAATGTTGATGTTTACTCTCAAGAAAGCATATTAGTTTCTTTTTAATTCGTATTTAGCTTTGCTAAAAAAATTCGTATTTAGAATGTTGATTATTTGTTATTTTTGCTTGCTCAAAAAGAGAATAATTTAGGTACATTTAACAAGGATTGTGCAAAGTAATCACTGGAATTGAATAAATATAGGTATATTCAACATAGAAGATTCATAATAAGCACACGATCGAAACAAGCATATACATCTATATAAATATTTGAATGCATAACCAACTAAACAAAAAGCATTAGACTAATGGAAACTTATTAGGATTGGCAACAAACCTATCCTCTTGATTAAATGTCAAAACCATATGAGCAGCAACATGAGCGACAACCACTGGTTGGTATGTCGTTCCCACAACACCTTGTGAAGTCGTATGATACACTTGCCTATCCATGACATCAACCCCAACCGAACCAAGCTGCCCAATACGATCATACCCAAGCTCGGCTTGTGCCTAACCAGTCCAAATTGTCTCTTGATAAACTGCACTTTTCAGTTGTTGAATTTGTGGTTGTGTCATTGTCCCATGTACAACCACTGCTGCTCCCTATAAATGTGATCAGGTGAATTCACCATCCTTTGCATCCCATAGTGTGTGTGACCTTAATTAGCCTGAGGCGCGTTCCTCATCGTCATTATAGGTGGAGCTGGCGCAAGAGCAGTTGCAGAAGGATAAACACCAGCCAAAGACAACAAAATAAACCGAAGAATTAATTTCCGCCACTGACATTAAGGATAAATATTGAAGTACTATTCTAGGAAAGAGAAACTTTTTTACGGACAATCATGAAAATATTAGATATAATAAGCTTGTTCTTCAATGTTGTTAGAATTTCATCAGCAACCTTGATTTCATAGAAATCAGTTGCAGATATAAATATGGTGGTTATTAAGCACACAAGAATTCCATTATAGTCCATTATAGGTAATAAGCAACAGCTAACACGTTACAGTGAAGACATCCTAAAAGAAGAAATGGAAGAAACAAGTGCAACACACGATGGTTCTTCGGCGTACGAGCAAAAAAAATTATGATCCGATCCCTACAATGTCCCTAGCGTTATATCCAACATTATCAAATCACCTATGATAAGAACACATATCCTACAAACACAAACTTTGATGTGAAAATGCACAAAAAATTGACACATAATGGTATGTTTGCTTACTGATGGATTGTAGAGTTACAAATTAAGAAAATACCAACTCCAAGCATTTCTTGTCTTACACTGTTACTAGTCGCCCGACATAACGTATACGCAAATTGACCTGTTACTAGTGGATTCTAATAGCTTGCATATCTCATGCTCTTATGACACAGTTGTTTTGGAGTCGTCTTACAACTAACTTGCATATAACTAAGATATATGTAATAATGTAAATTAATATGCCTAAGAAGTGCAAGGACAATAAGACATGTAATAATTCATTACACGTCAAGATAGCGACAAGCACCTTACTTTCAATATATAATTAATATTTATTATCATTATACACAAATTTTTGAATCATAACTAGTTCATCTTGTTTAGCTAGACGTTGATTCAATGAAAAATAGTGATTTAGTCCTTTGATTTGTTCATAATATATGCATTATTTGTCATCATACATGTAGCAGAACATTTCAATTGAAACATAAATTAATTGTAAGATGCCAAATACAATTCTCATCTTCAAAAATATCATCAAACTGAATCATCACAATATCATATAATCTAATGAATAAATAGATTAAATAAATAAAAACACAAAAAGTTTCTTAATTATCATCAAAACCGTAAATAAAATACTAAAATAATCAAAAAATCACAAGATATATTTAAATAAAATCACAATAAAGGATAAGAACAACTGTACCTTCTTCCCTAGTTTGTAACTCAATTTCCATCGTTTCCTACCGTTTTTATTTTTTGGTATTAGTTTCTGTATTCTTCGATTGATCCATTTCTGTGTTTTCCTGTGATTTTGAAGCTTTTATTTGTTGATTTGATTGATATGGTTCATTGTTTAGAGAGAGAGAAATTGGTGTTTGGAATTTTAGAAAGAGAAAAAAATGAGTTATGAGACAAGTTAGGTAAGAGATTTGACAAATTTTTACTTTTAGTCCCCCAGATACAAGTTTCAAGTTTGACAGTTTTGGTCCCTCCGTATTTTTTATCATTTGATCTGGTCTCTCTCAATGAATGGCCTAGATTGAGCCCTTGGATTCCACCAAAAAAGAAGGTTGTTAAATAACCGGACTCTTAATTTATATCCATGTCGATTATACTTGTGGTTTGTCTTAATCTTGGATGTAAGAGGAACCCATAGGTCAACGTAGTCTAATCCAGTTTGTTTATGGGGGTGTCTACACAGTTTTACTCTACGCACTTGTTAGACAACCCCCTCTTAGTTTATTGAGCATTCAAGTGTTTTCTGAAATAGTTTTGCTAATAAAAATTATTTTTTCACAATGTTTGAGAGTTTATGTGGCACAATCACTACAAGAAAACTAGGAACAGGTGACCGGAGTTTCCCTGACGATACTATGTCGCCAGGGATGACTCCTTTTCCCTGGCGACAATGCTGACGTGGCCATAAAGCAGATTTACTTTTTGGTCAAAGTTTGACTAGGGTTTCTGATATATTTAGTTTTATATGGGTTCTAATTATGTCTCGATATCCTCTCGAATTGATCTCGGCCTTAAGTGGAATGATTTGTTCTTGGTTAATAAAAAGGAGTTGGTTTGTTTATCTATTCTTAAACTAATAATAATTAAATGTAAATGACGTTGAGTAATTTAAAACTTTGGAAGATTAACTAAATTGACAAGTTAAAAGTGAGTGCTTGAAAACGTAAAGGAAAGATTAGAAAATTACTTTGAAAACTTAATGCTTAAAAACTTGTTCTTATCGGAATGTTGAAAATTACTACTATCGGAATGCAATTAAAATGATCCATCGGAATATCTTAAGTGAAAGTTCATCGGAATGTTTCTAACAATCACCATCGGAATACTCTAAAATCGAGCTGTCGGAACGAGGCTATCGGAATGTCCCAGATCGGAATATTAGTTCTATCGGAATATGGAAAACATAAATTGGCCAGAGTTTCGACTTAAAAGAGTCCTAAACCCGTCGGAATGTACGATCGCAATATGCGATCGCAATCCCTGATCGGAATAGGGGGAACTTACACCCTATCGCAAAGTAAAACCCCTTTTGGGTTATTGCGATACCAAGCAACGAAGATCCGTCGAAATGTGTTAAAACCCCTCTTTTGCGATGGAAACAACTATGTTCCGAAAATGGTGGCAACTTAAAAACTCAATAAGCAAAGGAAATAAGCTAGGTGATTCGAAATCTAAACACTCCAAAAAGATTAAATTTGATAACTTTTGAAAACAAGAAACTTTAAAACTTAATAAACAAAACTTTTCAATGATTAAAACTTTGAAGAAATCCGAAAATCAATAAGCATAGGCAAGCAATCAACCAATAAGCATGGAAAGCTTACGGCTTATACACGTACTAGAGCTTAAAAAGGACAAGAAAGAATAAGCTAAAGGTCACGAACACATCCAAAAATCCCAACCGTATGGAGTTTAACAATCGGATCAAGGATGTTGATAAACTAAAAAAAAAGTAGAAAAAGATTAGAGAACTTAAAAACTTAACTTGAATAAGATTGATGAAATCCCCAATACAAAGATTAAAAGAAGCTTGAATTAAAAGATGAAAAACAAAGAAAAAGTTTAGTAAGAGAAAGTATGGAACTTTCTCTCTCTAGAAACTAGAGAAAAATGAAAAACTAAAGACTAGCTAAAACTAAGTGTGTGAAATTTGTGGAATGGAGTCCTATTTATAGGCGTGTATATGGGCTTTGATATCGGGCTTCTTTTCTTCTTTCTTCCTTGGTCTTTCACGCTTCTTTTAAATAACCGTTTCCGACTTTGGATTTTTAGAAGTGTCGGTGAATAATTCCAACTCGTCTTATAATCTTTAGTTTAATAGACTCGAGCTCTTCAACATTTATGAATCTTCCATCTTTGGCTCTATTCTTCGATAAATCTTTAAATAAGCACAATGACTTCAAATCTTTTGCATCTTTTGGACAATAGAATTCATCTTGAGTCTTTTTCCTTGATAAAACCCGTGCAATCCCATGTTTTCTCCATTATTCATCCGGTTGACTCTGAAAACACAATAAACACAAAAACCACGCATAATTCCAAACAAATGATATTAAATACGTGTTTTGGTCTTGTTTTAGCCAGAATTAAGTGGTAAAAGGATGGGTGTTTTCACACCTATCAAATCCCCTACACTTAACCATTGCCATGCCCTCATGCAATGCTTAGTGACAAAGCACATTTACACTTTTCTCATAATCAATCAACCTTGGCCTTATTAATATACTACTAAACAAAAATGAAAGTACTAAGAGAAATTAAAACTTTAAAGTAAACAAAAGGATAGAAAATAGCTATGTGGAAATAACTTGCAAAGAGATCGAGGATTTACATTAGGGCTTCGGTGCTGCGAAGATTTATCACCCTCAAGTTTCACGTTCCCCAAACTAAGCTTAAAAACGAGATCATTGTTATTATAAGTTAGCAATTCAAACACTTACACACATGGCTTAATTAAATGCTTAAACTCCCTTATTCCTAGTTGTATATCTTATATTTTATTTTTGTCTTAAAATGATCATGAAGATGCATTTCTGGACTTATTTCGATAGTTTATTTAGGCTGAAAGCAAAGTCGGACGATTTGATCAATAGTTAGCTAAAGGACAAAATCTCTTAAAACTGCTTCTCGGGATATCAAAAAGTTCATATCTTGGCATAACTTGGTTCGCGATTTGAGACCTTTCTCGGGCCGATATTTGGCATGTACTTCATACTTCATATCTTGAGAGACGTGCTTGAGATAATGGTCTTCTCATCGTAATAGAGTTTCTTCACTTGGAGACTTTTGAGGGGTACTCCAACTTTGTTGACCACGACTTCATGATTATTCTTCAATCTCTAATTGGGATTTTGAGATACAACGATCCGCCTCCTTTTCGGACTTGGATCTATTTATCCTCATACCTTGTTAGGGTCTTTTCGGATAGACTTCTCCATGATCTTTATGGGAGTTGATTGCTTTTCGTCGTGAGTCTTGATCCTTCATATTGATTTTAGGAATAATGCTTTTCACATCACTTGGATCTTCAGCAATAAAATGGAATCCTCATGCCTTGTTAGGGCCTTTTCGGACTCGCCAATCTTCGCGCCCCGCTTCATAAGTTATGCCTTGGCTATGAACTCTAATCATTACCGAGCAACTTTTAAACGATCTTGGGCTAGAAGCTAAGTAACCTTTCAAATCGTACGACCTTACTTATTGCAGATAATTTATTAGCAAGTGATGGGAGAATAGGAAAATAATTACACCAAGTGAGCTTGTGCAAGAATACCGACTTATAATTGACTCTATCATTTCTCGTCCTCCACAATTTAAAATCTCAAGTAATGAGACTCGTGGACACTTAGCCTAATAAACCAATTAAGGTCTACATGGTTAAGGATACTAGCTAGAATAAACTTAGATAAGTCTATTCGGGTTGAGTCAAAATAAACGCAACGGGCCTAATATGTCAAAGACTTCTAAACTAGCTACACCACTTTATTAATATTTTTGACTTTATTGCGGGATATATACATATGAAAGTAACGATAAAAATTTAAAAATTACAACTAAATGGCCAAAGTTAATAACAAATTTGAAAAATGTTGAAAAATATGATTTTACGGTTAATTGAAGGCATTTTCATGGAAAAGTCCACTTAAAACTTCGATAGAAGTCCCCCCTACACTTAAGATAAACATTGTCCTCAATGTTTAAGCATGTGGGAAAAGTCCCCCCTACACTTATGACATTGTGCACGTTGGTTAACTCAAGTTAAGGAAGAGACGACTAAAGTGATCAATTTCAAATGTGAGTATAAGAAAATTGAATCACGATAGTTGAGAGATAGAACCGGATTTCGGATAACACGGGAGCACGGTTCTTCAAAGTTTCCAAGAGTGCACTTATCCCTGTAATCACATCACCACACAAATACAAACACCTATGTAGGTCCCCCTACACTTAGGAGGTAAAAACATAAAAGGATAGATACTCGGGCTGCCTCCCGAGGAGCGCTTGTTTTTTATAACCGAGTCACGAGCCTGACTCGACCCAAAATTAGTTCATGGGGAACGTGGTGAGGGATTGAATCACCTCCTGAGAGGTGTCCTCACCAAAGTACAACTTCACTCGTTGGCCATTCACCTTAAAATTTGGTCCATTAGGTTGAGCGAGCTCGAGAGTACCATATGGAAAAATTTGGGCAATGGTGAATGGGCCGGACCAACGAGATTTGAGCTTGCCCGAAAAGATTTTCAACCGAGAGTTAAAAAGTAAGACTTTGTCTCCAACATGGAACTCTCGGTTTTTGATCTTGGAGTCGTGAATGAGCTTAGTTCGTTCCTTATAGATCAAAGAATTTTCATAAGCCTCATTCCGAAGTTCATTCAGCTCATTGAGTTGAAGCTTCCTATGATCACCGGCTTTGATGATATCGAAGTTAGCCCACTTCAAGGCCCAGTAAGCCTTGTGCTCCAACTCAATGGGGAGGTGGCACGCTTTCCCGTACACGAGACGATATGGTGTACAACCAATCGGAGTCTTGTATGCAGTACGAGAAGCCCACAAAGCATCATCAAGTTTATCAGCCCATGCGGCACGATGCTCTCCCACGGTTCTTTCCAGAATTCGCTTAAGTCCTCGGTTGGATATTTCAGCCTGGCCATTAGTTTGTGGGTGGTAGGCTGTGGAAAGACGATGATTTACACCGTACTTAGCCATGACTCTAGCAAATTGGTCATTGCAGAAGTGAGTCCCACGATCACTAATAATGGCACGAGGCACACCGAATCTAGCGAATAAACCTTTCAAAAAGTTACAAACCACCCTTACGTCATTAGTAGGTAAAGCTTTGGCTTCGACCCACTTTGAAACGTAGTCAACGGCTACAAGGATGTATTTGTTCCCTTTAGAAGAAGGGAATGGCCCCATAAAGTCGATACCCCACACATAAAAAATTTCACATTCCTGTATGAAATTCTGAGGCATCTCGTCTTTATGTGTGATTTTGCCTTGCTTTTGGCAAACATCACATCGTTTAACCATATTGTGAGCATCGCGATATATGGAGGGCCAATAAAATCCCGAGTCAAACACTTTTTTGGCGGTGTAGTTGGGACCAAAGTGACCACCGGTGGGTCCTTTGTGGCAAGCATCAAGGATTTCAGACGCTGCCGGTCCATCAATACATCGGCGGATAATCAAGTCGGCACATTGTTTGAATAGGTAAGGGTCGTCCCAAAAGTATGTCTTGATGTCGGTGAAGAACTTTTTCTTTTGTTGAGACGTCAACCCTTCCTTGAGAATTCCACCCGCCAAGTAGTTTGCAAAGTCCGCAAACCACGGGGTTTCATTCAACTTCGAGTTTATAGACATTAAGGTCTCCAAGGGAAAAGAATCATTGATTTCTTTGGTCGGATGATCCCCTTGGTAAGGATCCTCAAGTCTACTGAGATGATCCGCGGCTAGGTTTTCTGCTCCTTTTTTATCGCGAATTTCGATTTTAAATTCCTGGAGCAGCAAAACCCAGCGAAGAAGTCTTGGTTTGGAATCTTGCTTTGTCAACAGGTACTTCAGCGCGGAATGATCGGTATACACAATAGTGGTAGAAAGGACAAGATAGGGGCGAAATTTTTCAAAAGCATAGACAACAGCTAAAAGCTCTTTTTCGGTTGTCGTATAATGCAATTGTGCCCCAGTCATTATCTTGCTAGCGTAATGGATCGGTTAGAAGTGTTTGTTCACTCTTTGTCCAAGAACCGCTCCAATAGCAAAATCACTAGCATCGCACATCAACTCAAAAGGCAGCTCCCAATTAGGGGTAACCAAGACGGGTGCCTTAGTTAGCTTATCCTTAAGCGAGTTGAAAGCTTCAAGACACTCTTTGGAGAAGATAAAAGGAGTATCGTTTTCCAAGAGGTGGGTCATCGGGCGAGCGATTTGAGAAAAATCTTTGATGAATCGACGGTAGAAGCCCGCATGACCCAGGAAACTTCTCACACCCTTCACGGTTGAAGGTGGAGGCAACTTTGCGATAACATCGACTTTAGCACGGTCTACTTCAAGACCGGCTTTCGAGATCTTATGTCCAAGCACGATGCCTTCTTTTACCATAAAATGGCATTTTTCCCAATTCAGAACAAGGCGAGTGTCTTCGCACCGCTTGAGCATACGTTCCAAATTGGCAAGGCAAGAAGAGAAAGAATCCCCGAAGACCGAGAAATCATCCATGAAGACTTCCATGGTTTGTTCAACCATGTCATGGAAGATAGCTAACATGCACCTTTGGAAAGTCCCGGTCGCATTACATAAGCCAAAAGGCATTCGTTTGTAAGCGAAAGTGCCATAGGGACAAGTGAATGTAGTCTTCTCTTGATCTTGGGGATCGATGGGTATTTGGAAATAACCCGAGAAACCATCAAGAAAGCAGTAATATTCATTACCCGCTAAACGTTCAAGCATTTGGTCCATAAAAGGTAGAGGGGAATGATCCTTTCTCGTGGCATCATTGAGTTTGCGGTAGTCTATACAAACTCTCCACCCAGTAACGAGACGAGTGGGAATCAACTCGTTGTGTTCATTGGGAACAACGGTTATTCCGCCCTTCCTGGGCACACAATGGATTGGACTAACCCATGGTGAATCCGAAATAGGGTAAATCATACCCGCATCAAGAAGTTTTAGAACCTCTGTTTTGATGACTTCATGAATTTTTGGATTCACCTTTCGTTGGCTTTGAATTGTGGGCTTAAAGTCGTCCTCCATGAGAATTTTGTGTGTGCAGAAGTGAGGATCAATTCCACGAATATCCGAAATCTTCCAAGCAATAGCCTTCTTATGATCTTTCAACACAGCGACAAGTCGGGCTTTCTCTTCATCCTTCAAATCCTTAGCAATGATGACTGGCGACTTCTTCTCTTCTTCGAGGAATACATACTCAAGATGGGGCGGCAACTCCTTAAGTTCCAAATCCGGAGGATTTTCGACGGGAGGCGTATCCGAAGTCGGAGTATCGATAGTAATGACAGTGGGAGATGGAGGAGAAGGATTGTCTTCTTTGAGAAGGTTTGCAATGAAGCTGAGATCTTCATTCCAATTGGTAGTAGAATCGTAATTGTGTAAATTCACATCTCCCAGGGTGGCTTCCAAATCTCTCCAAAGGAAATCACTTTCTCCAAATAGAGATAGTGATGAGTCGATAGAGGAAACGGTCTCAACATGGGGAAGAGAGGTAGGAATATTTTTACAAGCATCTTTGAAATGTTCTTCACAAGCCTCATCAAGAACGTCAATACAATTAACACTCTCGTAAGAATAAGGTTGTTTAGAAAGCTTTCCCATGTTGAAGACTACTTTGTCGTCACCCACTCTCATAATAAGCTCACCAGCTTCAACATCGATGAGAGTGCGACCGGTCCTCAAGAATGGACTACCAACAATGAGTGGCACACGGGGGTCCATCTCGTAGTCGACGACAACAAAATCAGCAGGGAAGGTGAATTTGTCGACTCCTACAATGACGTCTTCGGCTATCCCCACTGGATAAGCAACCGTACGGTTAGCTAATTCCAAAGTCATTTTGGTGGGGACTAACTCTGGGAGAGATAATTGCTTCCAAACACATAAAGGCATGAGATTAATACTGGCACCTAGATCGGCTAGGGCCATGCAATTCTCTACTCCCGGGAAATTGCAAGGGATAAGAAAACGACCCGGATCACCAAGCTTGGTTGGCAATTTCCTTAAGAGTACTGCAGAGCAATTCTCATTAAGTTGGGTGTTGGCAATATCGAGGAGCTTTTCCTTGTCGCTCAGAAGATCTTTAAACATTTTCGCGTATTTGGGCATGTGAGCGAGAGCCTCAGCGAAGGAGATATTGAAATTCAGTTGTTTAAATATTTTAAGGAAGTTTGAAACCTGAATATCATCCTTGCTCTTTTGCTTCTCTTTCCTCAACCTTGAAGGATAAGGTATATTGGAAGAAGAGGAAGGCTTTAGAGGAATAGGATCACTCACAACCACGGGTGGAGGAGGGGTAGAAGGAAGAGGTGGAGAAATTGGGGAAGGAGAAGGATGAGGAATAGGAGCAGGTGACTCGTTCTCCTTAGTCACAACCACCGGTGGAGGTATAGGAAGCTCGAGTTCCTTGGTACCTTTACCACTTCGAGTAGTGATTGCTTTCATCTCCCCTCTTGGGTTCGCAACGGTGTTACTCGGAAGAGTACCCGAAGAAGAGGGTTGATTACCTTGGAAGAAACTAGCCATCATGTTCCTCAGATCATTAGTTTGGCTATCCAACGTGTTTCTCATGTCGGCTCTCAAATCATTTCCTTGCTTTACCAAGTCTGCCTTCAAGTTTCGCACTTCCTGTTGGAGATTTTCCACAATCACATCATTGGTCCTCATGTAGGTTGCAACCTCTTGGTGTAATGCAGTTGTGGTTTGGTTGGGAGGAGCATTGTATGCAGGTGGTTGGTAAGCAGGTTGTTGGTAGACTTGATTGTTACGTTGAGGCGGTTGTTGCTGCTTGTGAGGAGGGATGTATGGTTGTCGAGGTTGTTGTTGTTGTTGCGGAGGGCGATTAAGGTTTTGTTGTTGGTTTGGGTTGGTAGGAGGAAAACCAGGTGGTGAAAGATAGTTGTTGCTGCGGTAGCTAAGTAAATTACGGTCACCTTGAGGTCTAGCTTGATAGGCGGGTTGAGTATAGGTGCCATATGCCGCATTCACATTCTCAGCAGGGTAATCTTGGGTGGCGGTACACGTGGTGTAAGAATGAGGACCACCGCATATCTCACAAGGTTGGCTGACAGCGTTCACTTGAGCGTTTTTGGCGTTGTTGCTGTTGTTGTTGCTGACGGTGTGGGTGACAAGCGATTCAAGAAGCGTAGTGATTTTGTCCAATCGCTTGTCGCTGTCACTTGTGCTAGCACTAGCGACATTGGTCCGAACACTCTTGGTTTGCACACGAGATTTGTTCTCAATGATGTCCCAAGCAGCATTGGAAGTCTTAGCCAATAGATTACCCCCCGAGGCACTGTTCAGTGAATCTTGATCACTCATGCTTAAACCATTGTAAAAAGTATTAATTTGGTGTACTTTGGTAAAACCATGTTGTGGGCATTTTCTTAAAAGATCTTTAAAACGATCCCAAGATTCGCTGAATGACTCATCGTACTTTTGTTCAAAATTTATGATCTCATTCCGCAAAGCGGTAGTACGAGAGGGTGGAAAAAAGTAATTGATAAACTTTGTTTCCAAATCTGTCCACGAGAGAATACTCTGTGGCGGTTCCTTAGCAAGCCAATGCCAGGCTTGTCCCTCTAAAGAAAAGGGAAAAAGTTGTAACCTTATAACCTCTTGTGGAACGCCATTGAATTTGACCTGTTGGTGAGTTGCAAGAATCTCTTGATATGGTCGTGTGGATCATCAATGGTTCGTCCCAAGAATGGTTGAGCGGAGACCATCTGGATAAAGCCTGATTTTAGCTCAAAGTTGTTGGCGGCAATTGGAGGTATGACAATTGGATCCGTGTTGCCATCTACATGAGCTTGCAGCAATTCAATCATCGGCCGATTATCCAGAAGGGGCTCATTGTTGTTGTTATTGTTCATGTTGTTGAAAGGCGGGTTGTTGTTGTTATTATTGTTTGGAGGTGGTACACCGGCCATGTCTAAGTGATCGAGAGGCTCGGGCTCTTGATATGACGTGGATCGAGTGCGCATACACCTGCAAAAGAACGAACAAAGAAAAACAAAGCAAAAATATTTTTGGTTTTTATGTTTGTTAATTTTTTTGTATTTTTGAAAATTTTATATTTTTTTAGGGTTTTTTGAAAATTTTTGATGAAAAAGTAACGTTCACGGGGAACGGATCCCAAAATCCAAGTTCTCACAAAAAACTTTTGATCTTAACGAGAAGAGCCGGCAGCGGCGCCATTTGATATATTTAGTTTTATATGGGTTCTAATTATGTCTCGATATCCTCTCGAATTGATCTCGGCCTTAAGTGGAATGATTTGTTCTTGGTTAATAAAAAGGAGTTGGTTTGTTTATCTATTTTTAAACTAATAATAATTAAATGTAAATGACGTTGAGTAATTTAAAACTTTGGAAGATTAACTAAATTGACAAGTTAAAAGTGAGTGCTTGAAAACGTAAAGGAAAGATTAGAAAATTACTTTGAAAACTTAATGCTTAAAAACTTGTTCTTATCGGAATGTTGAAAATTACTACTATCGGAATGCAATTAAAATGATCCATCGGAATATCTTAAGTGAAAGTTTATCGGAATGTTTCTAACAATCACCATCGGAATACTCTAAAATCGAGCTGTCGGAACGAGGCTATCGGAATGTCCCAGATCGGAATATTAGTTCTATCGGAATATGGAAAACATAAATTGGCCAGAGTTTCGACTTAAAAGAGTCCTAAACCCGTCGGAATGTACGATCGCAATATGCGATCGCAATCCCTGATCGGAATAGGGGGAACTTACACCCTATCGCAAAGTAAAACCCCTTTTGGGTTATTGCGATACCAAGCAACGAAGATCCGTCGGAATGTGTTAAAATCCCTCTTTTGCGATGGAAACAACTATGTTCCGAAAATGGTGGCAACTTAAAAACTCAATAAGCAAAGGAAATAAGCTAGGTGATTCGAAATCTAAACACTCCAAAAAGATTAAATTTGATAACTTTTGAAAACAAGAAACTTTAAAACTTAATAAACAAAACTTTTCAATGATTAAAACTTTGAAGAAATCCGAAAATCAATAAGTATAGGCAAGCAATCAACCAATAAGCATGGAAAGCTTACGGCTTATACACGTACTAGAGCTTAAAAAGGACAAGAAAGATTAAGCTAAAGGTCACGAACACATCCAAAAATCCCAACCGTATGGAGTTTAACAATCGGATCAAGGATGTTGATAAACTAAAAAAAAAGTAGAAAAAGATTAGAGAACTTAAAAACTTAACTTGAATAAGATTGATGAAATCCCCAATACAAAGATTAAAAGAAGCTTGAATTAAAAGATGAAAAACAAAGAAAAAGTTTAGTGAGAGAAAGTATGGAACTTTCTCTCTCTAGAAACTAGAGAAAAATGAAAAACTAAAGACTAGCTAAAACTAAGTGTGTGAAATTTGTGGAATGGAGTCCTATTTATAGGCGTGTATATGGGCTTGTGAATGGGCTTTGATATCGGGCTTCTTTTCTTCTTTCTTCCTTGGTCTTTCACGCTTCTTTTAAATAACCGTTTCCGACTTTGGATTTTTAGAAGTGTCGGTGAATAATTCCAACTCGTCTTATAATCTTTAGTTTAATAGACTCGAGCTCTTCAACATTTATGAATCTTCCATCTTTGGCTCTATTCTTCGATAAATCTTTAAATAAGCACAATGACTTCAAATCTTTTGCATCTTTTGGACAATAGAATTCATCTTGAGTCTTTTTCCTTGATAAAACCCGTGCAATCCCATGTTTTATCCATTATTCATCCGGTTGACTCTGAAAACACAATAAACACAAAAAACACGCATAATTCCAAACAAATGATATTAAATACGTGTTTTGGTCTTGTTTTAGCCAGAATTAAGTGGTAAAAGGATGGGTGTTTTCACACCTATCAGTTTCCCTGGCGACATGTCGCCAGGGATAAGCCGTCCAAATCAGATACCAAGTGAAAGAGCGCGAAATTTTCCCTCCAACTTATCCCTGACGACATATCGCCAGGGAAAATTTGTCCCAAATTATCCCTGGCGACATGTCGCCAGGGAAACTTCGTCCATCGTATTTAACAATAATTATTTTTGCTAATAACCTGTCAAATTTATCCCTGGCGACATGTCACCAGGGAAACTTTTGTCATACGTAATTAGTTTAAAAGTTAAGCAGAAAATGTGTGGCGGGCTTTTACCCGCCAAATCCCAAAAGTTTCCCTGGCGACATGTCGCCAGGGAAACTCCCTGTCATATATATAATTAGTTTTTGCTTGTTATGAAAAATTATTAATTATTCCATATAATTATTATTTTAACTATCGATCCGATGTTATTTTATTTTTGCGACGTTTATATAATAAAAATGAGACATTTATAAAACAAATATTTATTTTTTCAAATAATTATTATTTTAACTATAGATCCGATGTTATTTTATTTTTGCGACGTTTATATAATAAAAATGAGACATTTATAAAACAAATATTTATTTATTCCAAATAATTATTATTTTACTATCAATCCGATGTTATTTTATTTTTGCGACGTTTATATAATAAAAATGAGACATTTATAAAACAAATATTTATTTATTCTAAATAATTATTATTTTAACTATCGATCTGATGTTATTTTCTTTTTGCGACGTTTATATAATAAAAATGAGACATTTATAAAACAAATATTTATTTATTCCAAATAATTATTATTTTAACTATCGATCCGATGTTATTTTATTTTTGTGACGTTTATATAATAAAAATGAGACATTTATAAAACAAATATTTATTTATTCCAAATAATTATTATTTTAACTATCGATCTTGTAAAACCCGCATGCTTTTACCATGAATAGTGCCCTTAAGATCGTACGTCCTAGATTAAAACTTACCTCATGTAGTATTGATCACATTCATGTGCTAATAATCAAGCAAGTGCATACGTGTATGACATGACAAGTATCGATTACGTACGAACTCATGATAAACAATTAATAAATATATCACGTGAACATAACTAAATCATGATCACCATCTAAAATACGAACTAGAATAATTACGTAAATACTTATAATATAATTACGAGCGTTAAGTTTACGATAAACGACACGTTAGAATAAACAGAAACACTTTAAACACGAGCACGTTTAACCACGAACGAACACGAAACATCGGGACACGAGAAAGGTACGGGTACCCCATGTGGGGCCCCCATACCCACGGCACACAACAAGAAATGGGCCTAGCCCATGGACTTTACAAGTAAAGGGGGGTAAGAGTAAAAACATGTTTTCATTTTTCACTTTCAAGAAATAAACAAAAAACCCTAAAAAGAGTTTTCTCCTCCTCCTTTTTCTCCTTATTGTGCCGCCACCTAAACACCACCATTGGAGGGTGCTTGTTTGATTTTGATCTTAAAAACTATTGTATAATCAGTGTTTGTTCATCCTTTTTCCAAGCTACATAGTGGTATACCTTTCTAACCCTTCTTTTTAATTCTTTTTAATTCTTTTAATCTTTGATTATTTTCATGAACATGTTATTATTTTTTTATTTAAACATGATAATTAATCATTGATCTAACATGTTTTGGTATTAAATAAAATCAAAGAACGATTTAAAAGGGATGTTTGTTTTGGCCGCCTAGCAAACAAACCCGAGGGGGGTTTGGTTTGCTATTGCCGCCACCACCAAGACCATTTTTGGTCTTGGTTGGCTCATGTGGGACCCACGGCAGCAAGGAGACACATGTGCCCCGGGTTTGGCTCGGGGTACGGTGTCGAATTCATGCCCGATTCATGGTTCGTTGGTTAAATCATGATCTATGTTACATGTTAATTTTTATGAATCATGAACTTAGGATATAATTAATTAATAACATGAAATATTAATTAAATCATGACTTAGGTTATTTTAATTATTAGTTTAACATGACATTAATTTAACCTAAGTATTTTATGTTATAAGTTATAATTAATTAATTATTAAAACATGCCTATAATTAATTAATTTAGACATGACTTAGGTTATATTATTAATAATAATAATACACATTTTAACCTAAGTATTTTCATTTCATTTTAATTAAAACATGTTATACTTTAATTAAAATGCTTAACCTATAGTTTAATTAAAATACATGAAATAATAATTAAACTATATACTATATCATATGACTTAAGAAACAAGCTTATAAACACTTAGACTTATATGTTAGCTTATGTAACCAGCTTAATTCTAAATATGGAAACTTCTATTTATAGAAACTTAATTAAATAAGGCAACTAATCTAATTATGGAAACCTTCTATATATGGAAATCTATCTATTTCAGGCAGCTAATCTAATCATGGAAACCTTCTATATATGGAAACTTATTTAATTAAGGCAGCTGGTCTATTTTTGGAAACTTTCTATTTTTAGAAACTAATCTATTTTAAGCAGTAAATTCTATTTTTGGAAACTTTCTATTTTTTTTGAAACTTTCTATTTTTGGAAACTTTCTATTTTTGGAAACTTTCTATTTTTGGAAACTTTCTATTTTTGGTAACTTTCTATTTTTGGAAACTTTCTATTTTTGGAAACTTTCTATTTTTGGAAACTTTCTATTTTTGGAAACCTGCTATTTTTGGAAAGTTACTTATTATTACACAGTAAGTATATTAATACATGAAACACCAGTAATACCTAATCAGATTAATCAGAATACTAGATAAACACAGTTTAAGGCTTTAAACAGTGAACCATGGCCTAAAACATACCAAATCAGTTATAATGAGACACAAAACCCAGTACGTAATCAGTGAATCGATACTTATACACGTGTGTATTCATGTAGCGTTAGTGATCCAGAAGTAGGAGTCTTTCTTCCGTTCATTCACTGGACTTGAGGTACGGATTCCCGTCCTTTCAGTATGGACATTCTTTCCTTATTAGGATTTCCCCGTATGCAGCCAACTGTTTTCCCCAGCATTTGTTTTATTGTTTTGAACTGCTTATGTTAATTTAGCATAATCTATAGCCATATACAAGCATGACCAGTTTCACCTAGTTATGGAGGTACCATAACCATAGCATTGGAGGCACCGATGTTATGACTTCCCCACGTCGGAGTGATTGCTCGTGGCGTCCCTTTCAGTTTTGGCCATATTATTATATCAGGTGGGGTGTATGGGTGCATCCTAGTTACATGTTTTATTCAGTTTATCATGGTGAATGTGGTGTGTGCCTTGCATCCTTCACAAGGAGTTGATCCCTCCTACCCAAACCAGTATATTAATTAGAGGCATCCCCTCTAATCAGCATGATGAGGTCACCCCTCCAAGTATTCATGCACGTGACCTTTTCATGACCTATATGGGCTATGGTATATATATGTTAAAACAGTTTTCACAAGATAAACATAAGGCTTTTCAAACTATAAAACCAGTTTTCTTGATACTTAACCAGTTTACTCAGAACTTAGTCTTCCGCTGTTATATATTACATGCTTATCCTATTTCATGCTATATTGTATGTCCGTGCACTGAGCGTTTTGCTCAGCCGTTACTTTCCTTTCCATGTCCCAAAACGGCAGGTACCCAAGACTCGAGCATTTGGAGGACATGCATAGGATGGAAGCTGCCATAGACTTCTTCTCCTGTTTCCTTCATATATTTATGCTTGTTTAGTCTTTCATTCAGTTCATTTACTTTGTTATGTTTTGGGCTTATGTTTGGGAACCGATGTTTGATTCCGGTTTTCTCTATGGTCATGTATGTTTTACTACATATTACCTTGCATGCTTTGATGACACGCCATAATTACGCGTGACATTCCATTTACCAAAATGGGGTGTTACAATTATGGTATCAGAGCCAAGGCTTCGACCTGTAGGCTCTAAAACTCGACCTGTGACTAGTGGGTAGTCACCAGGAGCTTCCTAAGCCAACGATTGTTATTCCACGTATTGATGCTTCAGCGCGTTGTTGTTTTAACCATTATGTTTTCAGCACCTTTTTGTTTTAGCCATGACGTTTTCAGCACCTTGTTGTTTTCACCATGATGTTTTCACCAGTATCGTCTTACTAATATGGAATGAACAACCGTCATCCATACTTAGTTATGTGTCAGTGCCTATGCATGATGTTCCTAGTGAACTGTGATTATGTGAACTGAACCCCAGTAGTTCATAATTTTCACATAAATTTTTTTTTCTGTTAAGTTTTGACAATGAGTTTTAATTATTATGTTCCATGCATTCATGCATTTATATCAATGTCATCTGTTGCAGGAATTCTGACTAAGTAATGGTTGGTACAGGACTGGCCCTATTTAGTCGTATGTGCTTTTATCGAAACTTTTAACTTTGGGATCGACCCATAGGCGTCCCCTCGCCATGTCTTTCGTTTTGGAACCGACCCATAGGCGTTCCCTCGCACATATAAAGGTTTTATAAACTACATTACGCATTCATGCACTGTTTTTCTTGCATAAAATTTTTCTCATGATTTAAATTGGCAAAAAAAAAAAAATTTTTTTTTTCATGTCCCATCATAAGTTATTATGTTTTTATGTCAAGTATGCCTTCATACTGTCATGGTTAACTTCAGTTTCATGCTGATTATGTATACACTTCTTCGTAATAGATGGTTTCATGTTACCTCATGATAATTCCTTCTTCATGTCGATTATGTTTCACGCCTCTTTTGATTTTTACGTTGTCCTGCAAGACATTGTTAGATTTCTTGAATCATGCTTTCATGATAGTCATGGTTGATTTTCACTGATCATGCTGTCAGGCAAATCATCGTTGAATTTTGTGTAACCACACTTTAGCGTTTCTCTATGCAACCAGAATGATGTCTATGCTAATACTCCCAGGTTATCATGATGGTTTTCCTAACCGTTTAACCGGTTTACTTTCCTTAAATCATGACAAACGATCGAGCCCATACCGATCATTTCAGGTGCATTCCATGTGTACTCCACGTACCGTATTTCATGTGTATTACATGTACCTTAATCCATGTGTATTCCACTTGCAGTACTTCACGAGTATTCACTAGTCGATTCTAAATCACCTCAGGCGTATGTTCACTTGCTGATATTCTACAAGATTGTCGATCCCGCTCATAGCTTGGAGATGTTACTGAAGGTTGATGCTGCTGATGTTGGGAGACGCTACGAGATGCTGATGCTGATGCTGTTCACAACCTGGAGATCCTAAAAGATGAAGACAAAGGCGTCGGAGCAAAGCAATTGGACGAGAAGATGCTTCACCATCAGACAATTCCCATCAATCATGTCCCAAATTCATAGTTACATGTCGCACGTCGTTCGGCCGTCATTTCAGCCATATGAGTGCAAACCAGTACCAGCCGGCCACTCAGCTAAATAGTTACATGAGTCACTGTCATGAGAATGACCGTCATGGAACCTACAGACAAGATGATAGTAACCACTACTATGACAGCAACTATCCTGGAAATCGCAATCGAGGCTCCGGCCACGGGCGTGATCAGACATACAAATGATCAGTAGTCCAACCTATCCGCCAATTCTGGCATATTTAACCTAATATTTGTAGTTCTAATTGTTTCACATCTCGAGACACATGTCAAGACATCAGTCAAGACACATGTCTCACGTATACTTTCTGAGGACACATGTCAAGATACCAGTCAAGACATATGTCACGCTTACATTTCTCAAGACACGAGTCAAGACACATGACTCACGTCTAATTATGGAACATTTCTAAGAAATTCAGGGTACCCTCCAAGGGTATATCTATGTTGTTGTGCCATGTATTAATCAGGCCACAAGAATTTCAATACCATTATCGGCGCATCAGTGAGAACTGTCACGTTGCCGATGTCACTTTCATTTCTTTCACCATAGTTCATATATTCATAACCATGAAGGACGCCTTTCTATTCCCACGCATACAAAGGTTTTCCTTCAGCTTAATGTTAAGATCCAAGCTGCTAACGCATTTCCTCGGACAGACACGAGATGAATTTTATCCTAATTATGTACTATGAACACCACACCATGCTATGATTCATAATTACGTACAGTAATGTTCAGGCTCCTGAATACATTCAGCTTGATTTTCCATCAGGAAAATCTGTACAAATTATCTATGCTTTTCAAGCACGTGCTTTGTTAGCCATATTGCAAAAATTTTCTAGCTGTCAGTAACACACGACTACTAAGGTCCTTTTACGCATAACCAACGCATTATTCCAAAATTGTTCCTTACACTCCAGAAGAATCTTCAAGGAGAAGGATGGTACCATGAGATCATGTGTCGACTACCAGCGACTTAAACAAATCACCATACATGACCGTTATTCTCCTCCACATATTGACAACATATCCAATCAACCGTATGATGTTAATCACTTTTCCAAGATCGAACTCACGATCATGCTGCCAACAGTGACGAGTGAAAAAGCAGGACATGTCCATGACTGCTATTCGTACACGACTCGGTCATGCTAAATTTATGATTTTGAATTAGTCTCATCAATGCTTCAACCGCATTATGGACTTAATAAATTGAGTTCCATGAACTCCTAAACAAATTCATCAGCGTTTTCATTAAGGATAACCTGATTTCCTCTAAGCCTAGAGAAGAACAGGAAGACCATATCTGCACTATGTTGCAAATTCTATGACAAGAGAAATTCTACCCTGGAAAATTTTCCAATATCAATTCTGTTTGATTACAGTGACAATCTGAATCACATGGGTTTTTATGGTTAATCTTACCATGACTCAGCTTATACGTAAAGGAGAGAACCCTACACTACATTAGGTGTTCTAGAAATTATACGCTAGGAGAAGTCTAGATTCAGAGACTCAGAGTTTCGCAACCTTCTATGTATCAAGTTTCTACGAAGCAGGATACAACTACGTCCATATCTATGTACCTGACATACCAACAAGTTAAGATAGGACACCAACAAACTGGGATATTTTCATCATATGAAATTGTGAATCGAAAAGGGACAAGATCTCCATAGATTTTAGTTACCAGATTTCAGCAAACTCAGAAGAAGCATGATGCTATTTGGGTTATTGTCAACAGTTTGATCAAGTCTGCAGGATCCTTACATCCGTACGGATTTCAGAACCAACAGATTGAACGAACATGTTCCGGCCAAGGCTTATCCGATCACTTGGCAATCCCTCAGCTATCGGGTCAGACAAAGATTCGTAATTGTACTCCTAACTTACTTCATGTCTTCATTCTAATTCCACGACTTGCTTTCGCGCTCACGTTCATGACACTATTCACGTTCATGATCGTATTTTGGCTTACGATTCTACGTTCATTTCTTTTCTCGTTCTGGGAAGTTGCAAGAACTTGTGAGACCAGACCCAAGTTTAGTATAACTCTCCATCATCAGATAGACGTTTCACGTCATATTCCACGTCTCACCTTGTAGCGTTTGGCGTTACCGCCATTATATTCTATGATCATGATATGTCTCACATGTCATGTTCATTCCACGTTCCTCATATCATGATCAAAATAGGTTACACGTATCATGGATCACGATATGTTTACTCATACTACACTCGCCATATCTCCACGTAGCACGTTCAAAATTTTTCACGTATCACGTTCAAAATTTTTCACGTACTACGTTTCTTTATGTCTCGCGCATCGTTTCTAATAATCAGTTAAGTCAGATTGTCTTGCATCGTAACGTTTCAGTTACCCTTGCACGTTAACTCTTATTTTTCCACGATCGAATTTAGGGGATCTACCTTCCGTTGATAACCAAGAATTTCTTCGTATTCCAAGTCAAGGTCAGGAGGACCAAGATTTATCATTAGTGTCAGGATCTTCTGAAGGAACCGTTCCAAGAGGGAGGCCACTAGGAAACGGACAAGTTCATCCGGACTTCTTATCCATTTTTCTCTTATCGATTAGATATGTCCTTTCAGTCACGTCACGTTCCATGTCTTTTCAAGACATGTCACGTTCCACGTTCCCTTCTACCATGTCACCTTCATTTCCGTTATTTTGCATACCTTTCCAGTTTGATTCGGGTATGTTTCGCTTCCAGTTACTTTATCTATAATTCGGGGACAAATTATTCTTTTTAGGGGGGAAGAATTGTAAAACCCGCATGCTTTTACCATGAATAGTGCCCTTAAGATCGTACGTCCTAGATTAAAACTTACCTCATGTAGTATTGATCACATTCATGTGCTAATAATCAAGCAAGTGCATACGTGTATGACATGACAAGTATCGATTACGTACGAACTCATGATAAACAGTTAATAAATATATCACGTGAACATAATTAAATCATGATCACCATCTAAAATACGAACTAGAATAATTACGTAAATACTTATAATATAATTACGAGCGTTAAGTTTACGATAAACGACACGTTAGAATAAACAGAAACACTTTAAACACGAGCACGTTTAACCACGAACGAACACGAAACATCGGGACACGAGAAAGGTACGGGTACCCCATGTCGGGCCCCCATACCCACGGCACACAACAAGAAATGGGCCTAGCCCATGGACTTTACAAGTAAAGGGGGGTAAGAGTAAAAACATGTTTTCATTTTTCACTTTCAAGAAATAAACAAAAAACCCTAAAAAGAGTTTTCTCCTCCTCCTTTTTCTCCTTATTGTGCCGCCACCTAAACACCACCATTGGAGGGTGCTTGTTTGATTTTGATCTTAAAAACTATTGTATAATCAGTGTTTGTTCATCCTTTTTCCAAGCTACATAGTGGTATACCTTTCTAACCCTTCTTTTTAATTCTTTTTAATTCTTTTAATCTTTGATTATTTTCATGAACATGTTATTATTTTTTTATTTAAACATGATAATTAATCATTGATCTAACATGTTTTGGTATTAAATAAAATCAAAGAACGATTTAAAAGGGATGTTTGTTTTGGCCGCCTAGCAAACAAACCCGAGGGGGGTTTGGTTTGCTATTGCCGCCACCACCAAGACCATTTTTGGTCTTGGTTGGCTCATGTGGGACCCACGGCAGCAAGGAGACACATGTGCCCCGGGTTTGGCTCGGGGTACGGTGTCGAATTCATGCCCGATTCATGGTTCGTTGGTTAAATCATGATCTATGTTACATGTTAATTTTTATGAATCATGAACTTAGGATATAATTAATTAATAACATGAAATATTAATTAAATCATGACTTAGGTTATTTTAATTATTAGTTTAACATGACATTAATTTAACCTAAGTATTTTATGTTATAAGTTATAATTAATTAATTATTAAAACATGCCTATAATTAATTAATTTAGACATGACTTAGGTTATATTATTAATAATAATAATACACATTTTAACCTAAGTATTTTCATTTCATTTTAATTAAAACATGTTATACTTTAATTAAAATGCTTAACCTATAGTTTAATTAAAATACATGAAATAATAATTAAACTATATACTATATCATATGACTTAAGAAACAAGCTTATAAACACTTAGACTTATATGTTAGCTTATGTAACCAGCTTAATTCTAAATATGGAAACTTCTATTTATAGAAACTTAATTAAATAAGGCAACTAATCTAATTATGGAAACCTTCTATATATGGAAATCTATCTATTTCAGGCAGCTAATCTAATCATGGAAACCTTCTATATATGGAAACTTATTTAATTAAGGCAGCTGATCTATTTTTGGAAACTTTCTATTTTTAGAAACTAATCTATTTTAAGCAGTAAATTCTATTTTTTGAAACTTTCTATTTTTTTTGAAACTTTCTATTTTTGGAAACTTTCTATTTTTGGAAACTTTCTATTTTTGGAAACTTTCTATTTTTAGTAACTTTCTATTTTTGGAAACTTTCTATTTTTGGAAACTTTATATTTTTGGAAACTTTCTATTTTTGGAAACCTGCTATTTTTGGAAAGTTACTTATTATTACACAGTAAGTATATTAATACATGAAACACCAGTAATACTTAATCAGATTAATCAGAATACTAGATAAACACAGTTTAAGGCTTTAAACAGTGAACCATGGCCTAAAACATACCAAATCAGTTATAATGAGACACAAAACCCAGTACGTAATCAGTGAATCGATACTTATACACGTGTGTATTCATGTAGCGTTAGTGATCCAGAAGTAGGAGTCTTTCTTCCGTTCATTCACTGGACTTGAGGTACGGATTCCCGTCCTTTCAGTATGGACATTCTTTCCTTATTAGGATTTCCCCGTATGCAGCCAACTGTTTTCCCCATCATTTGTTTTATTGTTTTGAACTGCTTATGTTAATTTAGCATAATCTATAGCCATATACAAGCATGACCAGTTTCACCTAGTTATGGAGGTACCATAACCATAGCATTGGAGGCACCGATGTTATGACTTTCCCACGGCGGAGTGATTGCTCGTGGCGTCCCTTTTAGTTTTGGCCATATTATTATATCAGGTGGGGCGTATGGGTGCATCCTAGTTACATGTTTTATTCAGTTTATCATGGTGAATGTGGTGTGTGCCTTGCATCCTTCACAAGGAGTTGATCCCTCCTACCCAAACCAGTATATTAATTAGAGGCATCCCCTCTAATCAGCATGATGAGGTCACCCCTCCAAGTATTCATGCACGTGACCTTTTCATGACCTATATGGGCTATGGTATATATATGTTAAAACAGTTTTCACAAGATAAACATAAGGCTTTTCAAACTATAAAACCAGTTTTCTTGATACTTAACCAGTTTACTCAGAACTTAGTCTTCCGCTGTTATATGTTACATGCTTATCCTATTTCATGCTATATTGTATATCCGTGCACTGAGCGTTTTGCTCAGCCGTTACTTTCCTTTCCATGTCCCAAAACGGCAGGTACCCAAGACTCGAGCATTTGGAGGACATGCATAGGATGGAAGCTGCCATAGACTTCTTCTCCTGTTTCCTTCATATATTTATGCTTGTTTAGTCTTTCATTCAGTTCATTTACTTTGTTATGTTTTGGGCTTATGTTTGGGAACCGATGTTTGATTCCGGTTTTCCCTATGGTCATGTATGTTTTACTACATATTACCTTGCATGCTTTGATGACACGCCATAATTACGCGTGACATTCCATTTACCAAAATGGGGTGTTACAGATCTGATGTTATTTTATTTTTGCGACGTTTATATAATAAAAATGAGACATTTATAAAACAAATATTTATTTATTCCAAATATTACATAAAACCTTTTGTAATATCACACGGAAGACTTACAGACAAACAATCCTAAACATAATTTTATTCGTCACGGACACTTAAACACGCGCTTAATTAAACATGGATATTACAATGATATTAGACTCGTAAACACGAAAAAAAAACACATCACAAACTAGTTCAAACTAAGGTTCCCCATGTCATCGTAAAGGTCGTGAAGTAGTGCAGCTGAATCCATTGTGTGCCTATCGCAATTTTTGTACAACTCTACTGTACTCTCAAGTACCATTATCATTCCATTCAAGCGCACACAGTTTGCACACGTTGAAGAGCTTGGAGAAGAAATTGGAGTCCTTGAAGGTCTCGAAGAAGAGCTTGGAGGAGAATAACTCGTTGAAGGTCTTGAAGAAGAGCTTGGAGCAGAAAAGCTCATTGAACCTCCAAGAGAATTGACAAGTAGTCTGACTCGTTCGTCTTTCCATAAAAAAATCCGCATCCATATGAAACTGAAGGTTTCACCTTTGAACATGGACAAGCATAGTACTGTCTACCAAAGGTATCATCTTGCCACGATTGTCGAAGAACTACATCTCCACGTCCACACGTACACGGAAAAGCTTCATGATTCAACATCTTCATAATAACAATGTGTTTGTGATGATAAGTGTGTGTGATCTGCTGGTGGTTGTGATGATAAGGAGTGTGTGTGGTTCTCCTTTTATGCTAAAAAAGTGAGGGAAATTGTAACATTTTCCCTCCAATGTTTTCCCTCCAATATTTTCCCGCCAATGTTTTCCCGCCAATATTTTCCGGCCAATGTTAGATGTTCAATGGACGACTCGACATGTGTTGGTTACACGTTAGATGTTCAATAGATGAGTCGACATGTCTTGGTTACACGTTAGATGTTCAATGAATGAGTCGGAATGTCTTGGTTACACGTTAGATGTTCAATGGATGAGTCGGTATGCATTTGTTAAACGTTAGATGTTCAATGGATGAGTCGGTATGTGTTGGTTACACGTTATATGTTCAATGAATGAGTCGGTATGTGTTGGTTACACGTTAAATGTTCAATGGATGAGTCTACATGTCTTGGTTACACGCTAGATGTCCAATGGATGAGTCGACATGTCTGGGTTACACGTTAGATGTTCAATGAATGAGTCGGCATGTCTTGGTTACACGTTAGATGTTCAATAGACGACTCGACATGTGTTGGTTACACGTTAGATGTTCAATGGATGAGTCGGCATGTCTTGGTTACATGTTAGATGTTCAATGGATGAGTCGGTATACATTTGTTAAACGTTAGATGTTCAATGGATGAGTCGGTATGTGTTGGTTACACGTTAGATGTTCAATGGACGACTGGACATGTGTTGGTTACATGTTAGATGTTCAATGGATGAGTCGACATGTCTTGGTTACACGTTAGATGTTCAATTAATGAGTCGGCATGTCTTGGTTACACATATGTTTAATGGATGAGTCGATATGCATTTGTTAAACGTTAGATGTTCAATGGACGAGTCGATATGTGTTGGTTACACGTTAGATGTTCAATGAATGAGTCGGTATGTGTTGGTTACACGTTAGATGTTCAATGGATGAGTAGACATGTCTTGGTTACACGTTAGATGTTCAATGGATGAGTCGGTATGCATTGGTTAAACGTTAGATGTTCAATGGATGAGTCGGTATGTGTTGGTTACACGTTATATGTTCAATGGATGAGTAGACATGTCTTGGTTACATGTTAGATGTTCAATGGATGAGTCGGTATGCATTTGTTAAACGTTAGATGTTCAATGGATGAGTCGGTATGTGTTGGTTTCATATTAGATGTTCAATGGATGAGTAGACATGTCTTGGTTACACGTTAGATGTTCAAAGCATGAGTCGGCATGTCTTGGTTACACGTTAGATGTTCAATGGATGACTCGACATGTCTTGGTTTCATGTTAGATGTTCAATGGATGAGTAGACATGTCTTGGTTACACGTTAGATGTTCAAAGCATGAGTCGGCATGTCTTGGTTACATGTTAGATGTTCAATGGATGACTCGACATGTCTTGGTTACATGTTAGATGTTCAATGTATGAGTCGGTATGCATTTGTTAAACATTAGATGTTAAATGGTTACCGAATTAGAATAAATCGAGAAACTAAACGGACTAAATCGGAATGAATTTAGAAATTAAACTGACCGGGATGATATTATTATTTTATACATAATAATTATTATTTTATAAATAGTAATAATAATAATTATTATTTTATAAATAATAATAATTATTATTATTTTATTACTAATTATAATAATATATAAGTAATATAAATTTTATTTTGACAAAAATTATCCCTTGCGACAATTTGGACTATCCCTGGCGACATGTCGCCAGGGATAGTTTCCCTGGCGACATGTTGCCAGGGAAGGTTTGGGAGAAACGACAAAACAAATTAGGTACGTATATATGCGTTGAAAAGTTAAATGTATCCCTGGCGACATGTCGTCAGGGAAACTTGGTCACACCCCTCCAAAAAGTTTCAATCCCGCGCGTTTTTTGGCTAAACGACAAAAGTAGATAGTATCCCTGGCGACATGTCCCCAGGGAAACAATGGACCTTTATTGACCAAATCTGCTTCTCTTTTCTCATAACACTTATCCAAAAAAACCTCCACACCTCCACACCTCTTCTTTTTCGTTGCTTAACATCATCACCACCATCACCTCCACACCAGCATCACCACCATCATTATCATCACCACCATCACCACCATCATTATCATCACCACCACCACTAGTCACACCACCTCACCACCACACTTGCACACGTGCACCACTTCGCCACCACTCCACCACCACTCCGCTGACTGCCACCACTCTGACGACTGACACCACTCCGACGAGTCCAATCTTTCCCACTTTTATTCTTTTTCTAACATCTAATCTTTCTAGATTTTAGAAGGTTGTAATTTAATTTTTGATTTTGATTTTATAATAATTTTTTTATCTTATTATGATTGATAATTAAAATGGGTTTGTTTTATGTTATTGTAGCCCCGACCGCGGCCGGAGACGCAACCCCGACCACAACCGACAACCACCAAGCCCGACGCCAACAACCCCGACCAAACCCGGCTAAGAAGTATGTTTTTAAATTCTTATTCATAATACATATAATTATTTATTTATTTATTCATTTAGGTTTCCCCAGCGACATGTCGTCGGGGTTTATAAACTAGTTAAATTTGGTTAAACGAAAATACAAACACTCCTTAACATTTTTAAACGCACAACCAAACACTCCTTATGCTACCTTTTTTATGAGAATAAACTGATAAGCTTATCCGAATAATCTGTTTTCAAACAGCTTATCCTGATAAGCTTATCAGGATAAGCTGTTTGAAAACAGCTTATCCTGATAATCTTATCAGGACAAGTTGTTTGAAAACAGCTTATCCTAATAAGTTAATCGGGACAAGCTGTTTGAAAACAGCTTATCCTGATAATCAGCGTAAACTGTTTTTAAACAGCTTATCCTGATAAGCTTATCGGGACAAGCTGTTATCAAACAGCTTATTCTGATAAGATTATCGGGATAAGCTGTTTTCAAACAACTTATTCTGATAAGCTTATCAGGATAAGCTGTTTGAAAATAGCTTATTCTGATAATCTTATCAGGACAAGCTGTTTGAAAACAGCTTATCCTAATAAGTTAATCGAACAAGCTGTCTAATTGTTGTGGATTGTTTAAATTTGTATATTTATTTGGATGTGTTGTAGTTGGATTTGTGCATGCTTATATTATTTTGTTCATGAATTTGTCTATGTTATGCTAATTGTACTTGTACAGATGTCAGCAGATGTTGCATGATCACACGGTGGTGACGGTGGTGGTGAGGATGAACCTCCTACGCCAAACATCCGCAGCGGCTGTTTCGCCGTATTTAGAAATAAAGGTAAGAATATTTGGATTATTGTAACACAATCATAAATTTGGTGCATATATATGTTTAAATGTGTATATTTTATTACTTTGTCACTCACTTGATTTTTGCAGGCAAACGCAAAAGAAAAGAAAATTTGGGCGGCAGAGAGGCCGGTAGAAAGACTCGGGGCATTACCCGATGTCTCGATTTGTTGGACGAAGTTGAAGCGCATGGCGCTGTCCCGATTGATTTTGAAGAAATCTCTTTCCGGCCTCGCGGCACGCATGCTCAGCATTTAGCTAATTACGTCGGGGGATTGTATCAGGAGGCTCGTGCCACTGTACTACCCAAGTTGGAATGATGTCCTTGATGAGATTGAGGCGATGGTTTGGGCGAACATAGAGGTCAATTATCATTTGTATGTTCATAATATTATTGTGTTTATGTATTTATATCATAAAAATAAATAACAAATTTAAATAAATATACAAATTGTATCTTATTTATTTATATCATATAATTTTTTAAATAAATATAAAAAAATTTAAATATATAAACTTTTTTTTAAATAAATATATTTTTTTAAATAAATTGATGAGAATAAGGTAATAAGCTTTTTTGGATAAGCTGTTTTCAAACAGCTTGTTCTGATAAGCTTATCAGAACAAGCTGTTTGAAAACAGCTTATCCTGATAAGCTTATCAGAACAAGCTGTGTGAAAACAACTTGTTCTGATATGCTTATCAGGATAAGCTGTTTTCAAACAACTTGTTCTAATAAGCTTATCAAGATAAGCTATTTTCAAACAGCTTGTCCTGATAAGCTTATCAGAACAAGCTGTTTTCAAAAAGCTTATGCTTATCATGATAAGTTGTTTTTATTATAAAAATTTAAATAAATATATAAGCCTTTAAATAAATAAACAAAATAATGTATAAATTATATCTCTAACTCTAACTCTGTGTTTGTTTTATTTGTTGTATATGAATGCAGTCTAAGTTTAATTTGACGCCACACAAGAGTGATCCTGAGAGATGGAAGGGTATACATGATGGCATCAATCACATGCTTCAAAAGAGTTACAATTCTCGAAAAAATACGTTCAAGACGAAGCATTGGCGCAGAGACATCGATACCGGCACGGTAGACATCGACAGAGTCCGCAGCGAGCGTCCTCAGGAAATTACTTCCGAGGACTGGGAAAAACATATCACACTTTGGAGTAATCCGGATTATGAGAAAAGATGCCCGACGAACTCCTAGAATCGGTCTAAGCAGAAGACGCCGAATCGGCAGGGATCTCGATCGTTAGCACTCCTTAGAGACAAAGTGGTGAGAAATTCTATAATTAATTTACATACATATATGTCTTTGATTATATGTTTTGGTGTTGTCATTTTTTGTTTTGAATTTGCTTCATTCTATATATGCGTATCTATGTATGTACAGACCGAAGCTGCAATTCAAGCTGATGTGCCACCCCCGACTGTCATTGACCAATTCTTCATTACGTACACTGACGAGCATGGGAATTTTCCTTGCGATGCGGACCGTGTTATGTATGTAAGTATTTTTTATTTTTTAAAATAATTAATTAATTTTTTTTGGATATACCTTAGTTTTTTACTATTCTCTTCCGATAAATAATGTACCAACCCGACTAATAAATAATATACTAACTGTCGTTTGTTTTTGTCACTTCATTAGGAGAAGATGCTTGCGATGAAGGCTGAAGGCAAACATACGGACGACGAGATCAACCGTATCGTCCGAGGCGGAGAGCGGCGATGCCACATGCCCGGTGTCGGTCAGATAGTGCCGAGAAGGACTCGATATATTCCCCCCTGCTGTCAACCCACGATTGGAACAAGCGTCTCAAGTGTTTGACTTTCTGAGAAGTGACTTTAGGTTTGCCGATGCGTTCTCAGCATTCCTATCGGGTGGTGCTAGCGGGAGTGGCACGGGAGGCAGCGGTAGTGGCGCCGGTGGGAGTGGCACGGGAGGCAGCGGTAGTGGCGCAGGTGGGAGTGGCGTGAGTGGCAATAATGGTTAGTATGTCTTGTTTTTCCTACCTTAGCATGCAAGTTTAATAATTGTAAACCCCGAATTGTAAGTTTAATAAGGGTAACTAGGAACTTTGTACTCAAGTATTGTGACATATGTATTTCTATTGATCGAGTTAATCGATCGAGAGGTTACATGTTATTGTGTTTTGGTACTAGATTCCTGGTAGATTATAGTATTTGTATCTCCAAGTTTTGTATTTGTATTTCCAGGTTTTGGTAGATTTTTTTAAGAAAAATTCCAGAAAAGATCTTGAAATAGCCCGCTGTGCAGGCTGGGAAAAGAAAATGTCAAAGTTTCCCTGGCGACATGTCGCCAGGGAAACCTGGGGCTGGATTGACTTTCCGAAAAGTCAGCAGAGTTTCCCTGGCGACATGTCGCCAGGGAAACTCTGGCACAACATTGACTTGTCAACGCGAGGCATTGACTTGTCAACGTAACCAATAGTTTCCCTGGCGACATGTCGCTAGGGAAACTCTGGCACGACGTTGAATTGTCAACGCGAGGCATTGACTTGTCAACGTAACCAATAGTTTCCCTGGCGACATGTGACCAAGGAAAAGTGAGGATTAAGCAGCAGATTTACTTAAGTTTATTAATCACCCGAAGTTTCCCTGGCGACAATTGTCGCCAGGGAAACTTTCCCGCACCAAATCCAGCGTGGCACTAGTTTTTGAACCCAAGGGCTGCGGGGCCCACTAAGTCGCCAGGGAAAACCGAAAATGTCGCCAGGGATAATTTCCTGCACCAGCTTTCTTTGGCGACTTTTCCCAAGGAAACCCTCGAAAATTAGCCGGGGAAGGCTTGCATTTTTGTAGTGAATTACGATAACAAACTCGAAGTTTGATCGTAAAACGTTAAACCATGAGTTATATCAGACACAAGTATCAAACACGGACTATAAAAACACGACAAAAATACGTACATGATATACTATCGTACCAAACCGTTATTAAAAACTTAATATTACCCTTTATATTAAAAAGGGGATCACGTTTCCATAAAAAGAGTGATCCCGTCACACCCTCATTAAACTATATTATTTTCTTTCCCTCACAAAAGCTCTCTTCACTCACAAAATTCACACACACAAAACACGCACCGTTGGTTCCAACGGAACGTTATATTACTCCCTTCCATTGATGAGTTTTTGGATCTTTACTCCGTTCCTTTGATAAGTTTTCGATCTTTCCCCCATTCATTAATTGGCGAGTGCACTAATTAATTTTGGTTGCCCTTTCAAATTGACCCCTTGCCCTTTGGTCGCAAAATCTTTAATTGCTATTGTTTGATTGTGTGGTGGCTACAGGAGATCAATCAGCCATATATATACCCACAGTCATTTTTTTGTGGGTTTGCATTATTTGTGGGTTAGCTCCCATCTTCTGATTTTCATCCATGGTCGCTTGAAATATGTGAAAAGTATTAGGGGTTTTGCGGTTTTTATCTGATTCCGGTTGTTGTGATGTGTGATGGTAACCCTTCGTTGCCACCGATCACTTCATTGCCGCCATTAACGGCGTGCCGTGATGTGGGTCGGTGTGTGGCGAGGTTGGATGCCTCATGTGGGTATATTTTGGTGGTGGCGATCTCTTCCTTAATGAGGTATTAAATTAGTTTTATTTCATTTTTTGGGGATTCAATAAGTTCTCGAATGTAGTAATTAGTATCCATTTTTATATAAAATAACAAATTGGCCATTTTTTGGGGGGTTGTGATACCAGTATGTTGTTAACAGGTTAGGATTGTTTGTTGTGTGGGATTGATGATATGAGAAGGGTCACACAGACATTGGGTTTGTGGGCTTAAACAGTTGGGGTTTTGGCTGATTAAGAGGCCATGCCAACAGTTGGGGTTTGTGTGCTTAAATATTTGCGTTGCCGTATCGGCTGTGATAAATTTATGTACGCGTAGGTGAAGAGAAGGTGGATTGGATCTTGGCGGGGTGACCTTTAAAGGTTGCAGCCATGCCGGTTAACCACTATTTGTACCAAAAAGGGTACAGTCATTTTGTTGTAGGTTTGCATTATTTGTGGGTTAGCTCCCATATTCTGATTTTCATCCATGGCAGCTTGAAATATGTGAAAAATATTAGGGGTTTTGTGGTTTTTATCTGATTCCGGTTGTTGTGATGTGTGATGATAACCCTTCGTTGCCACCGATCACTTCATTGCCGCCTTTAACGACGTGACGTGATGTGGGTCGGTGTGTGGCGAGGTTGGATGCCTCATGTGGGTATCTGGGTGGTGGCGATCTCTTCCTTAATGAGGTATTAAATTAGTTTTATTTCGTTTTTTTGGGGATTCAATAAGTTCTCGAATGTAGTAATTAGTAGCCTTTTTTAATATAAAACAATAAATTGGCCATTTTTTGGGGGGTTTTGATACTAGTATGTTGTTAACAGGTTAGGATTGTTTGTTGTGTGGGATTGATGATATGAGAAGGGTCACACAGACATTGGGTTTGTAGGCTTAAACACTTGGGGTTTTGGGTGATTAAGAGGCGATGCGAAGAGGACAACTGATATTTACGTTGCCGTGTCGGCTGTGATGAATTTAAATACGCGTAGGTAAAGAGAAGGTGGCTCGGATCTTGGCGGGGTGACCTTTGAAGGTTGCAGCCATGCCGGCTAACCACTCTTTGTACCAGATTTTGCCTTATCTGAGCTAACGCTATAAAGCTCAAAATTGGTGGCCTGAATCGATATAAAAAGTTCCCTTGATTTATGAAAACATTCGTGTCTTGGCTGGGCAACTTTTAAGTTTGCAGCCATGGCGAGTGTAGCCACTTTCTTTGCCTCACAGTCGCGACTTGGATCCATATTTGTTCTAGCATATGTCCCGTTGCGTGCCCGCAGGATTACAGGGTATTAAATTTGTTTTATTTTGTTCTTTTTGGGGATTCAATAAGTTTTCAAGTGTAGTCAAATTAGTAGTCTTTTTAATATAAAACAACAAGTTGGTCTATTTTTTTGGGTTTTGATACCAAGATGTTGTTAACAGGTTAGAATTGTTTGTTGTGTGGGATTGATGATATGAGAAGGGTCACACGGACATTGGGTTTGTGGGCTTGAACATTTGGGGTTTTGGCTGATTAAGAGGCCATGCCAAGAGGCCACCTGATATTTGCGTTGCCGTGTCGGCTGTGATGAATTTAAGTACGCGTAGGTGAAGAGAAGGTGGCTTGGATCTTGGCGGGGTGACCTTTGAAGGTTGCAGCCATGCCGGTTAACCATTCTTTGTACCAAAAAGGGTAATTGGTCGCTAATCCTTAATTGTCTTTGTTTGATTGTGTGGTGCCTACTGGAAATCCTTAATTGGTATTGTTTGATTGTGTGGTGGCTACATGAAATTGATCATGTGCGTTCATATCATAAAGAGTTGTACCCATGGTGACCGTAGATGCTTTTCCCATGCCACCCATATATATACCCACAATAACGCCTAATTTCTTGTTGGTTTTTGATACCAAGATGTTGTTAACAGGTTAGGATTGTTTGTTGTGTGGGATTGATCATATGAGAAGGGTCATACGGACATTGGGTTTGTGGGCTTAAACAGTTGGGTTTTTGGCTGATTAAAAGGCAATGCCAAGAGGCCAACTGATATTTGCGTTGCCGTGTCGGCTGTGATGAATTTAAGTACGTGAAGGTTAAGAGAAGGTGGCTTGGATCTTGGCGGGGTGACCTTTGAAGGTTGCAGCCATGCCGGTTAACCACTCTTTGTACCAAATTGCGCCTTATCTGAGCCAACGCTATAAAGCTCAAAAATGGTGGCCTGAATCGATATAAAAAGTTCCCTTGATTTATGAAAACATTCGTGTCTTGGCTGGGCAAACTTTTAAGTTTGCAGCTATGGCGAGTGTAGCCACTTTCTTTGCCTCACAGTCGCGACTTGGATCCATATTTGTTCTTGCATATGTCCCGTTGCGTGCCCACAGGATTACAGGGTATTAAATTTGTTTTATTTCATTCTTTTTGGGGATTCAATAAGTTTTCGAGTGTAGTCAAATTAGTAGTCTTTTTAATATAAAACAACAAGTTGGTCTATTTTTTTGGGTTTTGATACCAAGATGTTGTTAACAGGTTAGGATTGTTTGTTATGTGGGATTGATGATATAAGAAGGGTCACACGGACATTGGGTTTGTGGGCTTGAACATTTGGGGTTTTGGCTGATTAAGAGGCCATGCCAAGAGGCCACCTGATATTTGCGTTGTCGTGTCGGCTGTGATGAATTTAAGTACGCGTAGGTGAAGAGAAGGTGGCCTGAATCTTGGCGGGGTGACCTTTGAAGGTTGCAGCCATGCCGGTTAACCACTCTTTGTACCAAAAAGGGTAATTGGTCGCTAATCCTTAATTGTCTTTGTTTGATTGTATGGTGCCTACATGAAATCCTTAATTGGTATTGTTTGATTGTGTGGTGGCTACATGAAATTGATCCTGTGCGTTCGTTTCATAAAGAGGTGTACCCATGGTGACCGTAGATGCTTTTCCCATGCCACCCATATATATACCCACAATAACGCCTAATTTCTTGTTGGTTTTTGATACCAAGATGTTGTTAACAGGTTAGGATTGTTTGTTGTGTGGGATTGATCATATGAGAAGGGTCACACAGACATTGGGTTTGTGGGCTTAAACAGTTGGGTTTTTGGCTGATTAAAAGGCAATGCCAAGAGGCCAACTGATATTTGCGTTGCCGTGTCGGCTGTGATGAATTTAAGT